>OVAX01000806.1:0-63506 GCA_900406405.1 Lepidium africanum | reverse complement strand
TCTAAATTACAAGGCTGATGCTCTAGCACGACATGCTAGAGAATCAACTTCAGTTACCACGATGTAATTGTCCTGATTTATTAAGAATATGTTGACAAAAAAAAAAAAAAGTTACTCATTAGTAGAATGATTCCACGTGTCTAAATCTAACGATCAGAAATTTTTCTGTATTTATTTATTTTTTAAAAAGTAAAGAAAATAAATCTTTAAATAGATTTTTTCAATATATCTTAATCTAAAAAGATTTTCTAACTGGTTAAGTACCTAAAATTAAATCTTAATCTAAAAGAAAATCAGAAATATTAATTGTTAGAAAAATAATTCTAACAAAAATTAATTTTCATTACAAATCTTATTATGTAAAGAAAAAAACTATATTAAAAATTTATTTTAAAAAAACGAAAAAGTTAAATATATATATATATATGTATGATATTTTGAATAATATATATCTATAAAGAAATCATAATCTAATAATTGTTTAAAAAAATTAATTCTAGAAAAAAGTAATTTTCAACTCTAATCTTATTAGATAAAGAAAAATAGTATATTAAAAAGTTATTTATAAGAAAACAAAAAATAGATTAATATATATAGATATATGATATTTTGAATAATATCAATTTATAAGAAATCATAATCTAATGAGATATATATATATATATATATATATATCTGATCATAATCTTAATAGAAGATAATTATCTAAATATCTCTTAAATATTTATTTATATACATAATTCTAATCTAAAATGGATTTTGTATATGTAATCCTAATCTAGAAAGGAATTGTTAATATTAGTTGATATATATACATAAACACATAGATAATTTTTTCAATACTCTCCAACTTTTCAAACTTTCTCCATTTTAATTTTTTCTCTTTCGTTTACGTCCAACACGATCAAGACAAACAAACAACAAATGTAAACACTTTAAATTTAATGTATTATAATTTTACTTTACTGTTATTAGCATGAGATCTCATCATTATGTTATACAAAGTTGTGTTTCAAAAGTTATTAATCAACGGGATTGTTCCACATGTCAAATCAAACGATAAAAGCTATTCCGTATTTATATTTTATTTTTAAAAGATAAAATCTAATTCTTATCCTATTAAATAAATTTGGGTTTCAAAAGTTACTAATCTTATTATATAAAATTGGGTTTCAAAAATACAAATCAACATGATTGTTTCATGTAACAAATCCAACGATCAAAAATTACTCTGTATTTCTATTTTATTAATATTACGTTTCAAAAGTTACTAATCAACGAGATTTTTCCACATATCAAATCTAGCGATGATAAACTATTATGAATTTATATTTTATTAAAAATATAAAATCAAATCTTATTATATGAAGCTGGATCTCAAAGTTACTCACTAACACGATTCTTCCACATGTTAAATCTAACAATCCTAAATTTTGCCGTAGTTTTTTTAAAATATATTTTTCCCTCAAATATTTATATTTATCGCAAATTTTTTTTCTATTTATGTAATCCTAAAATGAAAAGGATTGTAACTTAATATTTTATTTATCATATTTATAAATTTGAGTTTCAAAAGTTACTAATCCTATTATGTAAGATTGGATTTCATAAGTTACAAATCAACGGGATTGTTCTATATATCAAATCCAACGATTAAAAATTACTCCATTTTAATATTGTATTAAAGTTGGGTTTCAAAAGTTACAAACCAACGAGATTGTTCCACATGTCAAATCCAACGATCAAAAAATATTCTATATTTATTTTTTATTAAAAATATAAAATCAAATTTTATTATATGAAGTTGGATCTCAAAATTACTCACTAATACGATTCTTCCACGTGATAAATCTAACAACCCTAAATTTTGCAGTAGTTTTTTTTCACTTAAAATATTTTTTTCTTAAATATTTATATTTATCACAAAATCTTTATCTCTTTATGTAATCCTAAAATAAAAAGGATTATAAATTATGATCTTTATTTATTCTTATAAAATACAAAATAATAACAAATATTTATCTCATATCTTATTCAATAAAATTGAATCTCAAAGTTATTTATTAACATAATTCTTCCACGTGTTAATATAACGATCCCAAATTTTTTAGTAATATATATATATTTGAAAATATATTTATCTGTTTTCACAATCCTAACATTAAACAGATTGTAAATAATTATCTCTATTTATAATTATAAAATAGAAATAATCACAAATATTTATCTCATACATAGTATAAAGTAAAATAATATTAGATTTTTCTAAAAATGTAATTAAATAATATATTTGTCTAGATGAAGGCAGTTAAATTATAACTTGAGATGTAAATATTAGTTTAAGTTATAATTTTTATATATGTTTTTTTAAAATGTTATTATTTGTTTTCGTCAACACATGTAAGAATTTACAAATTGATGATCACGAGACATTTCTCTTGCATATCGTGCAAGAGTGTCTGCTTTATGATTCAAAAATAGGGATACAATACCAAAATTTGTAAACAAATTTTCAACCACAAAAAAAATCAGTGCATCATATAGGTCCTTATCTAGTATATATATATTTTCCTTAGAGTAAGCTCGTATATCTGTCAATTTTCATTCCTCGATTTTGAAACCGTAAGTATGTTAATGTCTTTTCGTTTCCTTTTTGTATTTGGTTGATGTAGATTTTTAGTAAATTTAATTTTGTTTAGTTGGTTTGGAATATCACTCCCAAGTAACAAACAGTTCTTGGAAAATATGCGACTATGACAACTTTCTTGTTTGAACATACACTTGCAAGCTTAATAAGAAGTAGAAACAATAAAGTTATTAAAACGGCTAAACAGTATAGCCACTATGAAGAGAGATTAACTACAGGTGTGACTCTGTTATTTTCTTTTGTTTATGTTGAAATATCGTTTTCTATGTGTTCTATATTGGCCATCTAATTGGCTTGCAGCCTGTCCGAAAGCCGAGTGGAACATGTGGAGCAACTCTTTACATAGCTGCATTTTCTCATGATATAAGTGTTCAAAAACAGATATTGTAAGAATATGATTAACTTTTAAAGTAATACTCCTGTTCCAAAATGTATGATGTTTTAGATGCATATGTTCTATATTAGCCATCTAATTGGCTCTTTTGTTTAAGTAAAGTACTTCTTTGATGTGTTTTCAGAATCTTTCAGGTAAATATTGTGCATATATGTGAAGCAACTCTAACAAAAAGACTGATTGAGTTAGGAAATACTGAGGCTGCAAGTTTAAATGTGAGTTTCATCTGCATAATATGTATTACATATCTAAGGTAAGAGATCCTTGATGTTCTTTGTCACGCATGATTGATACCGAGTTGCATATCTGGTTTTGCCGTGGTAGTATTACTTGTAGTTGTTTCATATGCAACATAGGCTCAATTTTTCATATAAATCATTGTGTTTCATTTATAATATTTTCACCCGAGATTTGCGCTCTATGGTTGTACATGTGTGGCTAGGTTGAAGAGCTCAGTGAAAGAGAAAGGGTATTGCATAAAAAGATCTTTCACCACAAAACAAAATTCTGACAGAGAAGGAGTGCTCTGTATGCATCAGGATTGTAAACCTTTTGTCTATGGATTATGTAAGAGCTGTTACAATGATGTAGGTCTCCGGTTTTTACTCTTAATTCTTCTTTTCCATCTTTTCTGTTTACAAGTCCTTGTTTATTTGTGTGATCACACAAAGTTGTATTCCATCTCGTAACAGTCTAGTATACATAAGGGAAAATAGCATGCCGGTTAGCCGGATAATTCTCAAACTTCCGGTGATACCATTGGTGTGTTTCTCCAGCTGCGTATGTCAGATTTGCAACCTAAACAAGTTAAAAAGACATAACATCTATTCAGTATCCAAACAACCTTCGAAAAAGAAGCATTTCATAAGTGATTTTGCTGATAAGAAAAGAGCACTGTACCACGAAACCAAAGAGCAACCAGATGTTTATGTCTGTTCCTCCACTTGCAATCAGTAAACCCGCATACAAAACCTGAATCTCAGAGCACCATATCATTAACGAAGGATTTTCAGAAAATAGAAGCAAGATATATGTATCTCAGGAAGGATTCATTACGATTTCTGCCAAGAAATGAGGACAAGAGACCATCTCAAACCAATCTCCATATGGAATTTTATACTCTTTTGCTTGGCTTGGGCTTTCTCGAAGAGATCCCTGCATACACATTTTTGTATTTCTAAGGATCAAAAACACAACACAATGAGCAAAACTAGTTGTTATAACTTACAAGAATTTTGTGACACCGGCGCTGATGTATCCATCCCCAAAGGAAAATGGCTCCACCAATCCACTGGAGTGATCCAAGCTGCTTCATTAGAGGGCTTATAGACATTAATAAATCAAACTCAGGTGCTGGAGTGTGGCTTTTTCCTTTAGCAATGAACTCAGCCAACTGATTTCCAACAAATCTTGCTACCTCTGGAGCAATAGTTGAGCAGACTGACAAAGGCACCGTTACATAGAAACTAAAAACCCAAAATATAAGCCAAAGGAGAGCCAATTCAACTACAGAAATCTTAAATGTGGTGAGTTTCCTGTGAGAAACTTACAAAATTCCAGCGAGATAACCAAGAATGTGCAACCGAGCAGAAGGGCTATACTTGAATACATAGATGGACTCTATAAGGCGTCTCAAAACTTGAATTTCCAACAGCAGAAGTAGAAACACAACTCGCCACACTCTAAAGCGATGCTCGATAGGAGTCATATGAGACTTATGAAATGAGAAAATATGGGAACCACCAGCTAAACGACTTGCAATGTCAGATAACTGGAACTCCTCAGAAGATAAAGGAGCCATTTTACAAGCATAAATCCAAGTAGTAGCTAGCAGAAAAGTCGTCCACACCACTCCAATAACATAGAAGTGAGTAAAAAAATTCTGAGGAACTGTAAACTTCTGCATAAAAGAATCAAACAATTGAGTCAAAGGACAAGATCTAAGCTCCTTTCCACATTCACCAATCGAAAACAGAACAGCTTTGATATTGAAACCAGAAATTCAAACTCAATAAGAAATGCATACTTTCTCCTTTTCAATCACATTTACAACAATTAGAGAAATGAGCAAAAGGAAACAATCTCAAACTACAAGCCTCTATTAACATTAACCAGATATTCAAACATACAAATACGCATAAATTGGGCAAATTCAGACTATTCTCTCGTACCTGAGACGATGGATGAAGAATTTTGCCTCTCCCAGACATAATTGAAACGAGTTCACGAAAAGAGCAAAGTTTTGAACTGGGTATTGAAGCAATTAGCAAAGGAAGCACAGAAACGATCCAAACAATGATCCAAGCGAATCTAACCAACCATACAATCTCTAATTCCATACTTAATTGGTAGCAAAACCCTATAAATCTCGCTATCACACCTGGGAAATTATCCATCTGAATAAAAGAAGAAGTAAAGCATAATAAGTTGCTCGAAACGAACGCAATCATCTGCAAAATTTGGGTAAAAATTCGATAGAGAAGCAATGCAATTTGTGAAGGAGAAGTTAAAAATTCTAACTATTTTCTTCAAGTTTCGTGCGAGGGAAAACCAATTGTGAATGTACTTCGCTTTGATCAGAAGCCACGTGTTGATTGAGTGAGATCTGAATGTAATAGATTTGTGACACGAATATAGAAATGGACCCAAAGCACCACCTCCCACCATTGGAACCCATTAGGAATTCTTTACATTTGTTTAATGTAAATAATAACTTTTTAAAATGTTAAATAGAGTTTTAATTTTTTGGGATTACAAAAGTAGAACTCCACCATATAAATTATTTTACATACTTAAAATTTGAAACATACAAAATTAGAAATTATAGAATAATTCATTACAAAATACAGATTACAATAATATAACAAGAACCAACAAGACAGATTACATTCACAAAGCCATTACAAAAGACAGATCACAAAGCCATTACAAAAGACGGATTATGTTATAACAAGAACAAATAGAAAGGCATTCACGAGTTCAACATGTCAGTAATTAGTTTCCAAATGGGCACCGTTTCAATGCATAGCAAGTTGTAGCTAATATATTCTAATAATATGCATAAAGTGATCACGTTTTCATGTAGAAATAACAACATCATTCCAATTCTGCTCGAGAAGATAATGGACTATCTAATTAGTGTTGATCTAAGGCAAGACCATACAAAACATCACGGATATTCGGTGTTAGCCCAGGCTACCTGTCATGATAAACTAGAGCTAAAAGCAGTCAAATATGTTATGTCAGTATAGCTTAAGGTCAATTAAAACTAGTAAAATTAGATGAAGAGAGTTATGTTAATGGTTAGTACTTAGTAGTCATACTTCTGATGGAAACTGTGAGGCCCATCCGCTCAGGTCAGCTCTTGCATTCTAAAATATCCTTCCAGAAGCCAGAGGGCTAGGATGATCAATCCTACTCTGACTTAATTCTGTGGCACTCTCCAACAGTGTGGTTACACGCAAAATCTCTGTTCCAAAAATGTCAATTTCCAAGAGCAAGACGCACCAATTAGAATTAGTCAACAAATCAGTCAGCAAGATACCAACAGCATAGTTAATTGTGTTAACCTAAAGTAGATTTTTTTTTTGCTCTCACTCTAGTTAAATAGAATCACAGAAGTCATATAAGAATCTAATTCCAAGTCAAATACTAACATGTTTTGAAAACCTGAAATAATTAGCAGTGTCACTTCTTAAACTAGTTCCAGCTTTTAGTACTTTTAAAGGGAAAGATGGTAAAAATTTCTGTGTGGATACTTGGATATCTACACTGGAATCATTCTATCAATTTTTAATACTACTATTAAAACCATAAGAACTAGGTATTTCTTAGCAGCACCAGTTTTAGTATTAATCAAGTGTATGAGAGCTTCATAATTCTATAACAAGGAATGATGTATTCTGTGAGCTGAAAATACATATAATTAAACAACACAAAAAGCAAAGCTCACCTTGACTTAGTAGCCGATATACATGAGGAAGCACGGATAAGAATGGAGTAAGCTTATGACGCTCTTCAAGTAACTCTGACAGATACCTACAAGAGGAGAAAAATGTGCATAGTATCAAAATTAGTCAAGCCACAAAATCTCAGCAAAGTTAAAGGCAGATCCACTCAAAAAGCTCATCATGGTGTAAACCAATACAACTAGATTTAAGTTACTATTCTTCCAGTGAAATAGATCTACTCAAATTACCCAACATAAAAAATTTAGCATTTTCATCAGTCATGAACGAACACATATCAAGAATAACAGAACGAAAACAGTCAAAGATCTATAAGATCCACCATAACACTAAAAAGTGATGTTTTAACGACCCACAAAAAACAATGAACTGGATTGAAGCACATCTGAAGTAGATTGAGCTAAAAAAGATGATCGAAACTTAGTTCTCAAATATTAATATTCAATCAAATACATCAACAATGAAACATTTAGATCAAAAGATAGCAAAACAAAAACAGATGTATCCAGATTCGGGATGAACAATTAAGATCTAGAAATAAAAATCGGTAAAACAAAGATCAACATACTTTTTAACAAATACATAAGCTAACCGTAGAAACAAACAAAATTAAGGAAGAAGAAGAAAAACTGAGATTCAATTACTTCTCCTGCTCAGAGAATACAGAAGACTGTGATCGAAGACCACCGGAGAAGATAGGCGATTGAGGAGCCGTTCATCGCCACCGGAGGAGAGAAAACAATAATGTTTTCGAGAAAACACAAAATGAGAAGAAACACGTGCGATGACTTTTTTTTTTTCCGTAGAAAACTCTTCCTCCAATAACGGTCAGACACGTCATTTTCTTTTAAAGTCTCTTAATTAAGAAACTAGGCATTATAACCAGAACCAAAAAATGGAACCAAATTAACCCGAAAATTTTAATTTAGTTAGATTTCCGAAAAAAAATTCGTTCGGTTCCAAGTTTTAGATAACTTTGGTTTTCAGTTTGGTTCAGTTTAGTTTCAAATTTAGAAAAAAAAACATTTAGGTAACTTCAGTTTTCGACTCAATTTGGTTTGGTTTACCACTTTTCTAAAACCAAAAGAACCGAGAACCAAAGAACCGAGAACCAAAAAACTCGACCCGAATGAAATAACCTAATACCCAGAGCTTAATTGTTGGGAACCGGTTTAGTTTTGGTTTAGCAATTTTGGAAATCAGAGTTTTGGTTTAGCAAACGAGATTTTATTCATAAAATGAGATTTGAGTAAATCCTACCAAAGTTCAAACAACAAAACCAGTGTAACATTCTACATAATTTGACACCAACGTCAAATGCATAAAACTCAAGTAAGCTTAGGAAGTTAAGTAAGGATCTTTTCATCACCATTGCAGGATCTTTGCAGGTCTCTTTGCTTATCGAACCCAACCTGATTCAATATTGTTAAAGCTACCAACAAGACCATCATCAATAAAATCTCCTCCACCTCGTTTAACCTTAACTTCAGTAGGCTTCACAGGATAATCACCAGTGAAACAAGCATAACAGAAGTTCTTAGAGTCTTTTCCTAAGTGTTTCTTCAAAATATCGTGCGATAGAAACGCAAGAGAATCGCTTCCAATGAAATCATTAATCTCCTCAACACTTAATCTGTTTGATATCAACTCCTCAGAGCTAGGAGTATCCACACCATAGTAACAAGAAGCTACTATAGGAGGACTTGCGATTCTCATATGAACTTCTTTAGCACCGGCTTCTCTTAGTAATCGAACAATCTTAGATGAAGTTGTGCCTCTCACAATCGAATCATCAACCACAACAACTCTCTTCCCTTCTAAAACACCGCGAACCGGAGAGAGTTTAAGCTTAACACCAAAGTCTCTGATCTTCTGTGAAGGCTCAATGAATGTTCTCCCTACATAATGAGACCTAATCAGTCCTTGTTGAAAGGGCACGCCGGATTTAGCAGCGTATCCTAAAGCAGCCACAACACCAGAATCAGGCACAGCAATCACAACATCACACTCAACAGGTGATTCAGTTGCCAAAATCTCTCCAAAAGCATGCCTAGATTCATACACAGATCGACCAAACACAATCGAGTTTGGTAACGAGAAGTAAATATGTTCGAAAATGCATTGCTTAGGCTCAGATTTAGACATCAAACATTGTGACTTCACACCATCTTTGTCCACAATTATAACCTCTCCAGGATAAACCTCTCTTTCATAAGTAGCTTCAATCAAATCAAGAGCACAAGTCTCAGAAGCAAATACAACAGCTCCATTGCTTCTCCTACCCATCACTAATGGTCTAAACCCCATTGGATCACGAACAGCAACAAGCTTATCCTCAGTCACAAACACCATTGAATAAGCACCTTGAATCTTCTCACACGCATCAATAATTCTCATAAACAAAGGTCCAGCTTTAGAAATCGCAATCAAATGAAGCACAACTTCAGTATCAGAGCTAGTATTGAAAATCGAACCGTTTTCTTCAAGCATAGCTCTCAATGTCTTGTAATTTACCAAATTGCCATTGTGAGCAACACCAATTGAACCAAACCTATAACCGGCTACAAATGGCTGGACATTCTTAAGCATTGAAGCTCCTGCAGTTGAGTAACGAACATGGCCAATTGCGAATTCACCAGGTAATTGGTCGAGTTTGGATTCATTGAAAACCTCAGAGACTAATCCAACACCAGTAATGGTCTGAAGAACTTTTTCATTACTAACTGTTACAATACCTGCACCTTCTTGACCACGATGTTGAAGCGCATGGAGAGCTAAGTAACAAAGCCGTGAAGCTTCTGGATCGCCGTAGATTCCAACAACGCCACATTCCTCTCGAGGCTTTTCGTCATCGTCTTTGTAATCAAAAGGGGTAAGAGATTTATCTTCTACAGTTACAGAGGGAGAGGAGAAGTAGGAGGAGACTCCATGGACGAGAGTTGGAGAAGAAGAGAGGGAAGTGTGAAGGAGAGAAAGATGAGGAGGTGTAAGGAAGGGTTTAGGGAAGAGAGGGAGAGGTTTATTGATAAAAGGGTTGTTTGGTTTAGGGATTAAAGAGAGGGAGGAGGAGAAACTGGTTGTGGCCGCCATGGAAGATGAGTTTGAGAACTCAGAAGATCAAAAAGAGTTCGTAGGTTTTAAGTTTGGTCTGATTTGAGGTTTTATGTCATGTGTTCGAGTCGGCAAGGGTTTTGACTTTGACTCTGTCGTCTTCTGCAATCTTTCTTTCCTTAAAGGGTTTATCTGTCTTTCACACTTTTGATATTCCAAAGAGAGATAGGATATAGTTAAAACTTTTTTTTTTGTTAACTTCAAATTTCATAAATTCCCAGGTCAGTGGAAATAGAATTATCACATCATGTCATATAATATTGTTGCAAGATTTTCACAATTTATGGCAAATATCTAATACAATTATCATCCCTCAAAAACTTTAAATAAATAAAGGATAACAGAAATTTTTTTTAGAAAAGTTTATTGGGAGGTGGATTTTAATTGATTTTAGTAGATTTAGAAATCTTTACAAATTTATGTGTTATTCAATCAATGATTTTAAAAACCATATTCAAATTGTCCTTTTGCAATATAAGCTTGGACTTTATCAAAATCTCGACTGGTTCGCAATTCCTGAGTGCGTCAGTTTTTTCTAATTTCGATTATCTTTTTTGGCGATTACCTAATCTAAGTAGATACTAGAAGTTACTCTTGGATTTTATGGTATCGTTGGAAAGCAAGAAATGACAAGATTTTTACAAATAGTAAAGATCCCAGAGACATTATTTTGGATGCGGAAGCAGAAGCAGAAGCTTGTGCTTTACACACAGAAAGTAGTGGTCCGAGGGGCGATCTGCCAATAGACATAAACGTTAAAGATGCTTTAGTCTCTAGACCTATTTCTGCAAACCCGGTTTTCACATGGTACAGATGTATGGTTGATGCATCATGGAAGGATTCAGATTTTTTCACAGGACTAGGTTTGTTCTGTTTTCCCTATGAGTTTGGAGGAGTTAATCTGGATGCTCAAAATATTAGAAGAAGTTTCTCTCCACTTCACGCTGAATTTGTGGTGTTTCTCTGGGTTATAACACTCATGGCAGGTCTTCAACTCATGGAGGTAGAGTTTCAACTCATGCCAGCTTTTCAACCATACCTGGTTGATTTCTCGCGACTTAGGAGCTCTTTCCGTCATTGTTCTCTGGTGTCGATCCCTTAATTACAAAGCTGATTCACTAGCTCGTAGTATTAGAAGTTTGTCTAGGAAACAATGTTCCTCCTCTTTGGATTCTTTCTTTCTCTTAATTGAGTTAAGTTGACAAAAAAAAAACCATATTCAAATTATGTATGATTTAAGCATTGATTTTGATATCTATATTCAAATCATGTGTTATTCAATCATTGTTTAGTTTTGAAATCTAGTCTATTGATTTTCAAATTCACTTTTATTTGATTTTAAAATCTAAGAATTCTATATAGATTTTATAAATCCATTAAAATTCACTTTCCAATAAACTCCCTAAATGTATAACTCTTAGGGCCCTTATTGTTGAACTCCAATATTGACAAAAAAAAATATAAGAGTTATAGTTTTGAGTTTTTTTTGGAGATAGTAGGTTTTTTTATTGTAAATTTTTTTGCTCTAAGTATTTTAATCATAGTTTTTTTATTGTATGATTATATATTTTGTAAAATTCATAAATTTTGGCTTTTAAGTTTTTGGTTTTTCTCGGCCAAAAAAAACATTATATAATAAAAAATTAATTTTTTAGAGCAACAGAAACCAAAAATAAATCTAGAATGTGATTAGTTCAATTTCAATCATCTGAATTTTTTAATTCTAAAAAACAAAGAAAGTCATTGCCAATCAGACATTATAATCATTGCATTATAATAAATTGATAATTAGAATGAACGTGAACAAATTTATTATGCAAATCATTAATCAAACCATTATGAAGAGAATTTGAAACGCGAGCAAAAGATTTCAAATAAGATATATATTTTCATATAAATATTGTTGCATAAATTTAACAGTTTTTATAAAGAATATCTGAGTATAATTATGAACATCTCTAAGATATATATTTTCATACTTACTCTTGTGAATGATCAGAGTTTATTTTAGCAACTAGAAAGGGTTGTTGTTAATAGTGACACGGAGCTAGAATTAAGAGATATATACAAGTTTTCAAAAATTAAAAATATGATACAAGTTTTCAAAAAATTAGATTTAGTATAATTTTTCAAAAAATGTTCAATGTGCCCTTATAACAGTATAACCAAAGTACTAATTGTTCAGGTTTTATTTATCTATATACATATATATATATATGTACCTCTAACATATTTATTAAATATGTTAAACAATTATATAGATATGTTGGATATTCACGTTTTTTTTCTATGCACCATAAAACATATTTTGTTACCATGTTAAGTTTTTATTTATCCGTGTACATAAATCTATGTACCTCTAATATATTTATTATATATGGTAAACAATTATATAGACTGAAATTATGCAGTTTGTACACGATAACGTAATTGTTGTGTTACAATTTGGCACATATATTTAGAATATTTATATTACTTTTTCTTTGTACTGTGGAACATATGTTGTTGTTGAGTAAATAAAATTATTATCTACTCATTTTACATCTTACCGAATTATCAAATATATTACTTATCTAACTCATTTAACACATATGTAATATAACTTATATCTTATTGGTGTACAACAAATAATATCGGTTTAACTTATTCAATATCGGTATACTAAGGGTAAAATGGTCTAGACTGACAAAATTTATCAAACATCTAATTTTTTGAAAACTTATATCAAATTTTGAATTTTTCAAAAATTTTGTATTTTCATGTAATTTACCCAAATTTTAATCACTGGCGTCATTACAAAATTTTGTTTAAATTATAAGGGTCAATTGTTTTATTAAATTATAACCAACGAAATATATAACAGAATTTAGGTATTTTTTCTAAAAAATTGGGGTCAATTGACGCCTATAATTGTATTTTAGTTCTGCCCCTTGTTGTTATAGCTGATCATGCGAAAATTTTTTAAGAAGATCCGACCGTTTTAGGAATCATCCAAAATTCCATTAATCAACAGATTCTAGTAGCTTATCCTTTAGTAAAACTGCCTAGAAAAATTTGGGATATACTTAAGAATATGTTTGGAAATGTTTCCAATTCAAGTTGGATTTTTGAGGTCACAAGATCTCTCGGTCAACTCCATCAAAATGGCTGAAATTTAATCGTATTTTTTCCTCGAACTGTTTCATACCTGAATTTGATGTCATGAACTAAAAAAAATATAGTCAAATTTACATTGACCGTTAACTTAACTGTTAGAAAAAGTTTAAATCTCTGTTAAACAACATGTAATGTTACGACAAATATATTATTTTATTTTATTTATTTTTGTTTTGTTTATTTTCTTTCCTCTCTAAAAGAAACCCCTAAGTATTAGTAAATTAGATATTAGATTATAAAATTGAATCTCAGTCTGAACCTAATTAACTAAAACTTGCATAGACTATTATTGTCTTTTCTCAAAAACAAATTAAACTTTTGTAATTCATGTATATGTAAAAGTAATTTAATTTTACAGATAGCTCGGATAATCATTTAGCTTTTCTATAATCTTTAGGTCGTTCATTAATGTAGTATATAGTTTTGTGATGTTACGTTTTCCTCTCAGTAATAAATTTTTTGTCACGGCTTTAATTGATTGCGGCACTAAACATGATTTAGGGTTTTAATGAATCCAGCTAAGATGTGTATTGTAAAAGTTTTGGACACAACCACTGTTCTTCATCATTTATCACTATGACTCTTTTTCTTTTGCTTTATGTTTATATTAATATATCTCTGTTGAATAGTTAGTTAATGTAACATAAAAGGCAATATACATTTTCTAAATATAAGATTCAATAAACTTATGATCATGTACTTTGACAGATCCATGGTCGAAGAGAAAGACAAGAAAAAAGATTATGATATGAATTAAGAACAGCTCTCACACGAACTACAAAACAAACCCGTGAGTTGGCTAAATATGTCAAGTGGTAAAATTAAAATCATTCTTTTATCTAGACCAAAAATTCAAATTGTATTTATTTTATCGGACCGACAAAATTCACTCCATACTACAAACTGAAACCATATTACATGGAATTACATGACTAACTAGAATCAAACTTTGATAAGAATACTTAACCATTTAGTTGTTACACTAAACCAGTTTGGTATATTGTATGTCCAATAATGATCATGAAATGTATTTCTTTATCTTAAATCGAAAGAAAAATATTCATGGTTCCGTTACGGATTGAACTACTTGACCAACCCATGTTTGAAGTATGAAATTGAAGAATATGTTTCTACTCTGCCCAAAGGTTTGGTAATTAGCTTTAGGTTTCACATGATCTTGGTTCTACTAAAGTGTTATGTAGATAGAGAGACACAGCTACTAATTAGTCAAATAGTGTATTGTCGACTATTTTGACCATATTCTTAGGAGATGCATGAATCTAAGATTCACAATTCCGAAATATATGTGTATTTAATTATAAACGCAAAAAGAATAATTGATTAATATTCTTATTTTTCTACTCTTTTTTTTTTTTTTGGTGTAAGAACTCCAATCTAAATTCCAAGCACGCTTAGAAACTAAAGAGATCCTTGCTAGAAAAATAATTTATTGGCCATTTTCTTTTCATCTATGGCCTTTGATACAAGTTAAAATATTTTGTTTGTAATAAAGTTGGACGAGGAAATGTATTTGGTTATATAGTTAAATGTCATTGCTATTATTTTCTCTATTAGAATTAGTTTTCAGAACATTTTGTTCGTGAAGAAAGTTGAAGGAAGAAGTGTATTTCATCGAGTGATTAAATGCCTATTTTCTCCACCAAAGTTGTTCCATTTCAAAATATTTTGTATGTAAAGAAATTTGTAAGGGAGAGTATATGTGATCAATTAGTTAAATGTATCTCATACTACTTTCTCCACTAGAGTTCGATGGAAGAAAATCCCACGTGGACGTTTGGGCTATGATCTTTAAGTCAGAGCATAATAATGATCAAAGAATTATAGTTAACCTCTCTCACATATTCAATAACAAACCAAATATCCGTGAGGAAAATATTACAAGCTTTCTTGACAGATCTTAACCAAAGGTTAGACGAGTCAAATATTGATTGACCCGTAAAAAAGACCTAAGAAAAGCTTACAAATATGAAGAAAAAAAACATAGAAAACATAGGAAAGACATTGAAGAGTGATCAAACTAAAGGAAACAGAGAGGATGTCTAAAAAAAAAGAGAGAGGCTTACTAAATCAAAAACAAAAAAAAAAACTTCATCTTTAACCATCTCCATCTCCATCTCCTTAAGCTTAATTACTTTATGTTCATCTTCTCGCTTTTGTTAACTATTGAGATCTCATCGGATCATAGAAGTAAGATCTTGAAAAAAGAGTTCATCACAAGGAATAGTTAAACCCATGTCATGATCAAAACCAAACTCTTCCTCAGCTCTTCTAAGAAGACATTGGAAGTCAATATTGGTTAAGAAAGAGATTGGAACAACATATCTGCTTCTGTTGTCTCCTACATAAACAGGGAAGTGTCCCTTTGGTACATCAAGTGGAAGATCATCTTCTCCATACCCTCCTCCTCCATTATTCTTCTTTCCTAAGCTTGAACATCTCTTTAGAATATGCCTAAGCATTGCTGGTTGAGCTAGTTTTGAAGATTTCTTGAGGATGGCCATTTTTGTTTTGAGAGAAATGGTTTTGGTTTATGAGAGAGAGAGAGAGAGAGAGTGGGTGGATTTACGGAGGTGAGGTATAAATATTTATAATAAAGACATGCATGTGTTGTGTGTTATGTCTATGTGTCTAAAGAGAAAGTGAGGATATGTGTGGAAGCCACAAGTGCAATAGAGGTTGTAACCATTTGTCTGTTGGTCCTCTTATGACATTATGGTCCCTTTGATATCCACCTGGTTTGAAACAAGATGACCCATAAATACTATGTGGATTTATTTCTTAGGATAATATATAGACTTTGAAAGTTTGAAACATATAACACTACTTTCAGGAGGCTAAAAAGTGGATTCAGATTCATTGACTTCTGTTTTGTACGGCCTTATCTTTATTTAATGATTTGAAATTTGTTTAAGTTAGTATAGGAATTAATATGATCAATCATACAAACTTAGACCAGACGTGTCAAACATACATGAATCCTCAATTCTAAATAATATATGAAGTCATAACCATTGGTCCATCGAGTTTGGGAAAATGATAGTAATTGTTTTAGAGTTTTAGAAAGAAGAAAATGTCTCTGTATAAACAAATGTCATATAGATCTGTAATTGATATTCACAACATATTAATGACCAGTCTTCTTCGCATTCCCAAAAACTTTCTGTTTACAAGGAGTAAACTATTACTACCAATGATATTAACATGACTAGTAAGTATGTCTTTTAAATTGGAAAATAATTGTGCAATTTAATATTGGTATATACTGTAGTACTTAAATATGTGCTTTTAACTTTTGTTTATATGTATGGTAATTAGTTTTTGGTTAAATTTTGTTTCTTTTGGCTAAAGACATATTTGAAAGAACATGAATGTGTCCATTCATGTCTCTATCTACCTGCAGAGCTGTTAGTTAAAGAGCGTAAGTCACGGACTTTGGAAACAGCAACTGTACTGAAGAGTACAAAGCAGGTCAGGAATTTGTGGTCAGGAAGAGCCTTGTGACACTTTCAAACAAACTTCCTCTAATTTTTCGGTTACTATTTCATTTTCTCTTCTGCACCCATGTGCCCTCTCCATTTCTCTTCTTCTAATTGTTTTCTCAAATCTCTCAGTCAAATGTACTCTTCTTTTCCAAGGTTAGGTTTCTGCTGAATCCCCAAACTTTGTCCAGACTAATCTAATTCACCAATAATTTCCGACAAATTTGCAGGGACTTTATAATTTATTTGGTTCTCGGATCAACCGATTACATAAAATCCACTATATTCAATAGTAAAAAAAATCATGTAAAACCCTTAAAAACCCTTTGATTTAGTGATTAAGAATTTACTGCAGTTATCTTTTCTTTTATCGAAGTTTGAATCTTTATATTTCTAAAACACATCATGCTACTCATAGACGTTTTAGTCACAAAAAAAATTCTAATTTTTATGAATCGGGGAGATTGATCTAGATTTTGACCTAAGATTTTCCACTTAAAAAGTACTGAAAGGAAATTAGCAACAACTTGTATGCAAAACCAATCGAGAGTTTCTTTGAATTCTTTAGAGTAACAAATCTATGTGAATGTGCATAACCTTTTATAAAAAAAAAAACAGATCTATGTGAATGGCTATGGACATTTTTGATCGGAACACTACATAAAGGTCAAAACAATTATTGTTAAGATAATATGAAGATAATATAACCGATATAGTAGAAAAGTGTGTAAAAATTTATTAAAAAATGAAAAGTAATTTCTTTCACTAGCACTTTCACATATTGGATAAGTTGGCTTCAATAAAGAATTAGTCTAAAAAAGATTTCAAAAAGAGTAATAAATTATACAAAAGATACCACTTTTAACCGAAAACATGAAGATCTCCAGAGAAAGTGACCTTAATTTCCATAATCAAAGGAGCTGATTTTGTCAAAACGTCATCTCATGAATGATTTGAAAGGTAGAAGATTTGTCATGATTTAATTATCAAACCAAAAAGATTTGTCGCAATTTAAAACAAATATATATCTTTCAACAATTTCATCTGCATTTTTTCTTGAGAGCTTTGGTCCCATGTGCTTATGATGGCCACCAATGTCCCTTAGCTCATCTTTTGGGAAATTTTTTTTTTATATATAACTTTATTTTCTTATAAAAATTAGGTAGATAGCATATTTTATAGTGTTGGTTTGCTCAAATAATCTCTTTACAGATTTTATTTAGTAACTAACACTTGTACTTAATTAACAAAAAAGAAAAACTAACACTTGTACTTATTGTTGTACAGACAAGCCTCATGACTGGACAAAAACTGTATTATTCGTGCATCATATTGTTTATTTATATACTGTTGAATACGGATTCGTCTGATGCATGTATATGTCAGTTTAAATTTAGATTGCTAATATTTTACAAAATCACCGTCTATATCCATATATGGAAAAGTTGGAATACGTAAAGCCTGTGACAAAAATAGACTAAAATGCAACTAATCTTCAAAGCATAACATTTGTTTTATTTTGTAAATGGAAAGCGTAAATTAATTTACATGAATTTAAACCTTTTGTAAACTTTGATCATGAGAACGACTAATCACATAATGGGATCGTAAAAAAAGATTACGTACCAAATATTTTCAACTCATATTGTATAGTTGTTACCAAAAAAAAAAAAAAACTCATATTGTATAGTAAGTAGAAAAGTTAACCTAAATGGTTGTGACTAATCTTTACCTATCTGAAATTGAAAATACTTTTGTAAAGGCAAAAACCAAAAACCATGTTTATACATCAGTCGAATAATTTATGCAGTTGTGACGAATCTGAGCCAAACACGCTGCAAGGCGTGATTTAAATTTTATAAAACCGATGCATATGTTAACAAAATATTAGACCTCGAGAAAAAATCCAAAAATTCCAAAATTTGTATTCTAAGCTATTTATTCATAATTGCAAATTTTGTGTTTAGTGACAGAAAATGAATCGAGGGAATATAAGTGATGGGAATACAAAAAGACATTACAAAAGTTGATTGTCTTGTTGTTCTTATTTTATGTAAATGCTTCCTTGCAGATCGATTTGTCAATTATACATTAAATAAAATGAATGCCTTTCATTGTTTTTTTTGCTACTACGAAGTATATAAGTAAGAGTAAAGAAAAGAATAATGATTCTACGAAATTTGAAATCTTCGAGTTTTGCTTCAAAAATGATTATTTGTCCATACTAAAATTTATGAATACTGTAAAATCTCTATAAATTAATAATGTCGGTACTTTGAAAAATTATTAATTTAAAAAGATATTAATTTATAATATTTTAAATTGTTAAAATTATTTTTAAGAAGATAAATTGAGACTATATTTAGATTAATCTCTTATAAGTTAAAAAAAGTTATAAATTATATAACTTATGATCAATGATCTCACCTATTTTATTTCAACAACGTATACTATTTTTACAATGAAAACGATACATATTGATTATTTTTATGACATGTTATACTACAAAATCATAGTTTAAAAATAGAACGTAAAAACTGTTTTATAGAATTGAGCTCTGAGAAAAATATGTTTTTTTAAATGATACTTTAATATATTAACTATATGTAGATTTAGATGATTATTAATATATAATATTTTTGGGACTATATTTTTACATGGGAGTTTCAAAATAATTATTATCTTATTAATTTATTAAATTAATCAAATTTTACACTAGCCCGACTCGGGACCAGATACTTTTATTATTTATAGAGATTATTAATTCATTGAGTATTAATTTATGGAGGTTCAATTGTATCACTACAAAATAATAGAGCAAAACCCTACGGTCAATCTCGTCGATTTCCATCGGAAATGGCCAAAAACCAACGGAAATTGTTCGTAGCAAATCTTTGGTCGGGAATTGGAGTTTCTTCGGGTTTCGTCGGTACACTCCCGACAAAAACCGATAACCAAAATCCCCGTCGGTTACGGTGGGGAAATGGCTGTTGGAGACGATGGGGAAGTGATTGTCGGGTTCGGTCGGTTATGGTCGTCAGTTTCGGTCGGGTTCTGGGCCGTAGCTTTTGGTCGGTTATGATCGTAGGTCTCGGTCGGGTTACAGTCGTAGATCTTGGTCAGTTTTGGTAGGGGTGTTTCCGTCGGTTTCGGTAGGGTAAGTTTCGTCGGGTTTCGTCGGTTACTTTCGTCGGTTTCCGTTGGGTTTTATCCCGACGAAACCCGACGAAAAATTAATATATATATTTTTTAAAAAATAATTATATATTTTTTTAATAAATATTTATAATAATAATTTAGAAATTATATTATAAAAATTAAAATATTTGTTTTAATTAAAATTAAAAATTTAGAAATTATAACTTCGGTTAGAACAAAAGTTCGAATACCTAAAATCTCGGGTCCTGAGTTTCGCTATCACGACCTCCTTTGCCCTCTCCTCGATCCTCTCCACAACCCGCTTAATTTCCGGGTTCTCAAGCGCTCTGGTCTTTTTGCTGGTGTGACAGAACTTCATTGTATCCAGCCAATTTGGTACACACCCTATCTTAATAGTCTATAAAAGAAATAAACGATATTACGCATATATTGTATGAAATACTTAAAGTTTATATTGAAACTTAAAAGATTCTCCTCGACGTACTCAAATGAGTTGGAGCCGGCGTTGTGGGTTCGCGGCGCCTTCTTCACGTCTTTACCGTCATTGCAGTTAATCTTGTTTCTCTCAGAGTGCTTCTGTATCTCTGGAAGAGCCCAGTACGCCTTAAAGCAAGTCGGAAATGCCTGTCCCATTGTAGACGCATTTGTGACCTGTTATTTTTTCATGTCAGTTTATGGTTAGAACCCTTTCCTCGGATATTTTTACGTTTATTGCTGAAACTCACATAAAATTTCAACCAGTCAGTGAACTCGTTATCCTTTGTATCCTGTAGTTGTTCTTCAGAATAATGGGGGTAAGCCGTACGAATTTGAGCCATGTATAGACTGCAATGACGGTAAAAACAGTAACATAGTCGAACATTGAAATTTTATCTAGTTATTTTAATAAATTAGAGTACTAACCTCTCAAGTTCCCCTAAATCTGGGCAATCAGTTGCAATGTACATATGCAAATTTTTTTGCTCTAGTGGGGTAAGGGTTCTACGAACCGGTTTTCCACTTAGTCGACCGATCTGTGAAAAAATATCAGATACAAATGCCGGATAATCGGCCTCTCTCCACCATCATTGTTCTGTGTTGGCTGTTAATTTTTTTTTAAAAACTTCTGTTAATTCCGTCGGGTTTCATCGGATATAGACCCGACGAAACCTGACGAAATTATTTATATATTTTTTTTTAAATTCTGTTAATTCCGTCAGGTTTTGTCGGGTTTATATCCGACGAAACCCGATGGAAATAATTATGTAATTTTTTTTAAAATTCCTTTATTTTTGTCGGGTTTCGTCGGGTTTATATCCGACGAAACCCAACGGAAGTAATTATGTAATTTTTAAAAAAATTTCATTAATTCCGTCGGGTGTCATCGGATATAGACCCGACGAAACCCAACGAAAGTAATTATATAATTTTTTTAAAAAAATTTTGTTAATTCCGTCGGGTTTCATCGGGTCGCAGCCCGACGAAACCCGACAGAAATAATAATACAATGTTTTTTAAAAAAATTTCGCTAATTCGGTCGGGTTTCGAAGGGTATTAAACCGACGGAAACCGACATGAGTAAGTTTACAAAAAAAAATAATAATTTATAACCAACGAGAACCGACGAATTCGGTTATTTTTCATCGGTTTTCCGTCGGTTTTGACTTCCGATAAAAACCGACGGCAATATTTGCGTAGGTTTTAGCCTTGTTTTCTTGTAGTGTATATTAATTTTGCGCAATTAGGAAAGAGGCATAATTTTGAAGGATTACCGAGAATATTATTCACTTATGTAGGAAATGTCATCATAGTATCTTTTGAGTTTGTATTTTGAGGTTTTTAACTACTTTTTTCTAGATTTTTGTTGCTGTTAGCATCTTTCAGTTTTTGTTTTCTGTTTAAGTTTTCGGAAATACTTTGTTGTTCCTAGGTTTTTTTTAAATCTCACCATGCTTCTTTGGTTTTTCAATGAATATCATTCACTTGAAAAAAGGAAAAGTAGTTTTGTATCATATAATGACATTGATTGGGCTTGAGGTTAATCAAGAGTGAGCACATGAAGGCCATGTTACTCTTTAACCGATTCTCTCTTACTTAAGACAACTTCGATCCTACACTCTTTATTCTTTAGCTTCTAGAAATACTTTGTACCTAATTCGACCGCTCATATCTCGAATTAGTAGTAGTATAAGCTTTTATGCCAAAAATTAAGATGAAAATGAAAAATAAAAAATGTTGTTGTGATAACTGAACGCCCATGATTTGTGACATGAAGATACTGCAAGCGTTCTATGTATTTCGTTTAGAAAATTTATAGTTACAGTACACGTTCGTGATGTCATACTGCCAATCAGTAGTCATTCACTTTTCTTTCACTGGAAGACTTGTTATATTAGAACCCAAAGTATAATATCGATCAAATACTAAAATTATCGAAGAGAAGATAGTTTTGGAAACATTGCCTAAAAGAGAGGAGATATATGATAAAGATCCGAAATAGACCTCAAAAGAACTACTAAAATAAAGACTTGAAAAAATACAATTTCGAACAAAAATGCTAAACCACCATAAGACGAAGACTAGACATGGCGAAAGTGAAACTTCCTGAAGCGAATAAAAACACTTCTTAAATAAAAAATTAGGTTTTTGTTCCGACAAAAATTAGATTATACAAATTTTCCGAAAATAAAAGAGTCGAAACTAACTACCGAATAACGTAGTTTTTCAAATTTTTTTTTTTAACTAGATTTTTCTTGTATTAAAAAGTTCAGAACACTAAAAAACTTGTAAAGATGCACACATGATTCTCTTTTAATATATAGTAACACAAATTTATAGTGATTTACACATGTTCTCTTTGGATTAAGATGACTTGAAGAGTAAACAATGTCACTTTTCTTAGAACTCACATAAATCCACGAATGCGTATGGCCTCTCTTTTATAATAGTTCAAGTTACATGTCAAATGAAAATTGACTTAAGGCTATTCTATAACAAACAAAAAAACAACATTCAAGTTAAAAGAAAAAATAAACTCAATGAGACATTAATACTAAGGCACATATATTAAAGCTTAACAATTGCATAGTAAAATAAACAGAAAAGAATAAATATAAAAGCTAATAGTTTACATATTAGGAGAAATACTTGCCTTTGGTTATTTTTTTATTTTATCAAATAATTTTTTTATGTAACAAGATCTTTTTCTTGAAGGGAGTATTAACAAATATGTGATGTAGTAATGTAATAAATGCAATATATCTCGTTATGATATAAAATATAGATTGGTGGTTAGATAGTGAAGTGGGCAAAGTGTAAGAAAGATCAAAGATATATTTATTTATAGAGAACTCAATAAGTTATGATTCCATATGTCACTTTTAATCATTGCTTTCACAAGAGCTGCACCAAATGAGTTTATGTCATTCTATAACTAGTTCTAATTAATACTTCTAAATTTTTTTCTATAATTAGATCGACAAAACTCAATCTATATAGTCTAAAACTTACTCTTTAAAATTTCTTTTAAATCTTTTATCTATAGCGGAAAGGATCGAACCTCTAATATCAAAGTTATTACATCTAAACCCGCTTAACATTAATTCCTCTAGTTTATTTCTTATTTTTATATTTTTTTGGCCAAAACCGATAAAATCTTAAACTTAAACTAAGATAACCATTAGTTTTTTTTTTTCTACTTAAAGTGTTTATGACCAAAAATGTGTTTGCATGATTTGAACTCTATTAAAAAGAGACAACCGAAAACAACTTAGTTTCCTCTATAAACGTGGCGAAATATAATGCAGTACATTTATATTCACTCCACGAGAAACAAAAACTCAACACAAAAATTAACATACTTATAGTTGCAAATTTGTTGTGATATAGTAGCAAAAACTTATAGCTTCATATAGTTCTTTTTAATAACTACATTTGCATTATTTTCTCACATGCATGGTTCTTTTTATATATAAACAAAGCGATATTCTTCATTTTCATGTGTCTTACTGCATTAAAAAATTAGTCACTACCTATAAAACTACAAGCAAATAAATATGAAATCTTATTAGAGCTGCAATTTTAATTAAAACAAAATTGTATCGAAATTATGTACCAGTGTACGGCCCCTAGTTTTGAATTGGACAGATCATTTTCAGTTTTTAATGTTAATATTCTAAAGTCGGTTAAGGTTAAAACTTTAGACCCACTTGGTCTGAAGTCTGAACCACATTATTCACATTCACAAACCTCGAGACTATAATTTACAAGTAAATCTATAAAATACCTTATAACTTTATAAAACATCTTTAGTAGAAGCTGTTTATAAATTTGTGCTAAGCCATGTTAGCTAACAAGATCACACATGGATAACAGAATGATCGAAACAGCCCACAAGTTTTGGTTTTACTATTACATTATTGTTCTTTTATAATTTTAATTTGATAATATTTGCCCATCTTGTAGACATACGTATCACCTTTTGATCTTTATGTTACACACCACATCAATTTATAAATATTTTTATATAACTCATATTTGGTTTGATTGATAGCATTACACAATTTTTGTATTTAGCAGTTGTTTGTTTTAATACTGATTGAAATTAGCGGTTAAAACAGACGTTTGAAAATTACTAGTTTAAACGGATGTTTAAAATTGTTTTTGAGCGTTTCACTGTTATTTTCAAACGAATTTATTTATGGGTGTTTGCTAACCATTATCTTTAACCACCCGTTTTCAAATCGGATTTTATTTAGTCACTCATTTTTGGTTTAGTCGCCTTGTTTAAACGGAGTAACCAATTAAACCTATTATAAATAGAAGTCCTCTTGTTGTCAAAGAAAATAAAGGTAAATAGAATTCCTCTTGCACTTTTTGTCTTCCCACTCACTTTGCTTCACACAAGATGGGTTTGATACGATCCATGATTGCAAACCGTAAGCAACTTTTCAAGTCACAATCTCTGAAGAATAGAGATAGATCATCGTCAAACTTAGGTCTTGTTCCAAAGGGACATGTTGCAGTTTATGTAGGAGTAGAAGTGGAGAAGAAGAGGTTTGTGGTTCCAATATCGTACTTAAACCATCCGGTTTTTAGAGATTTTCTTCGATGTGCAGAAGAAGAGTTTGGATTCAATCATCCACTGGGTGGCTTGACGATCCCTTGTAGGGAAGAAACTTTTCGTACTCATATTTCTTCCTTGTATTAATGAGAACTTTCTTTAGAAGTTACTTTCGTTCTTAAGTTAAAGGTTTTGATGAAGCTTATGTAACTTATAATTAGATGAGTAATAATGTATACTAATGATGAATAGAGATATAGAATGAGTAATAATGTATACTAATGACATTATAATGTGTTTAACCAGAAAAACCTCTATTATTAATGTGTAGGTGATTCTCATTGGACTTTAGAATATGTGTTTTATTACCTACTATAAAAATTTCTTATCATTTCTAAGATATATATTAAGATTTTTTTTTGCCAACTTCTAAGTTATATATTATAAAGTACTTTGACTTAATTTTTTTGTTTATATGATTAATATACGTAATTTAATATGTAAAATAATACGTGTTTATTTTCAAAAATTCGAATCATAACATATGAATTTTCATATATTTATATAATGTGATTATTTAATTTATTTTATAATATTAAGATCAAACAAAAATTGAAGGGATAATAATTAGTAATATAATTAATATGGTATAATTTAAAATCAAATTTTTTATAAAATTTTATATAAAACTTGATTGGTTACTAAATATTTTACCGACCATTTGGCTAATAATCTTGTAAATACGAATATTCAATTAATAATTTTTTTTATATTTTATAAATTTCTTATACGATGTAATATAACCATTTACAGTCATATTCCTTTTAGTAACACAAATCTCATTCCCCGAATTAGGAAAGAGTTTTTCATATGAAAAGGAAGCTAAAATCTAAAGAAATTACTCACTTATATTTACACAAACAATAACTTGAAATATCTGAAATAGTAAAGAATCGACGTCGTTTCTTAGTATTTGATTGGTAGAACATAATAGGGGACTTAATGTTTTAGAAAGCCAATCAATTTTATTTTACCTAAGCATAAAAGAAAGCATAGAGGGTTTCATAATGCTCAATAGCTCAATGCTCCTAAAAGGAACTTTTCCCGAATATAAAACATTAAATATAATTAAAATACAATTTTACCCTTGATTAATATTCTGTAGATAATACTAAATATAATTTATGATGTCTAGTTTTGTAATTTTAAATCTAATTACTCGCTTCTATATCAATCACATATATAAATCTAATATTATAAGCATATGAACTCTTCTAATCTCAGCTATAACTCTATCCTTTACCAATGATGGGCTTAGTCAACGCTGGTGAAGAGAACCGTAAACAAAACGTAGACAAAACCTCCTTTGTCTTCTTGTTTTCTTCGCACTTTACTTCAGACCACCACCATCAATTCCAGACCAATCTCAAAACACCATCATCATGAAGTCTTTAAGATTTCTCTTCCTCGCTTTTCTTCTACTTGCCTCACCTTTCCTCCAAGGTCTTTTTCAACACCTTTCTTAATGGATCTACTGATTATTGATATATTACTGAATACTACTCTGTTTCTTATTGTTTTGATCCTTTTTGATTGATTTTGGAACTAAACAGTGTTCTGATGAATTCGTTTGTGTTTGTTCTTAGTTGCTTTGTGCCAATCGGATTCCGGAGATTCTGGCTTTGAAGTTTCCGATGTTGGTGAAGAAGAGACTGATCCAGAGGAAGTTCTTAATTTGCAGCTTAGTCCAGCTCCTGGAATTGAAGCCCTTTGTGTTTTCCCCAAAAACAGTGCAAAAAGTACAGACATTTCCTCTTTTTATTCTACTTTCTGTAATTAGGGTTCTTCCATACTTTGTCTGTGTATGCTAATCAATCTTTGTTCTTCTGATTATCTGCAGTAATAACAGCTGGAACTGAGACTGAACTGCTTGTTGGAATAAAAAATGATGGTAATGAATGATTTCTCATTGAACGTTACTTGAAAGTTATAGCTAAAAGTTTCTAATTATGTGTTGGATCATATGAATAGGTCAATCCAATGTAAATATTGTTGCTGTTAAAGGAAGTGTACATCTTCCTTTTAATCAAAATCCGGTTCAGAATCTCACTGCTCTGGTAATTAATGATCTTACTTCCTCACATTTATTGCCTCTATTCTCATATGTCAAATTGTTCTTGACTTTTTTTCCATATTAGTCTTAGTTTTCCTTTGTTAGATTCTTTTAATTGCATGTTTTTCCATATTTCCTCTTTGTGTTTGAGTTGGATTGTTTATTAGGCCTTTATAAGCTAGCACTTGCACTTGTTCATTCCAGTTTTAAATATCAATATTGTCATTTTCTCATCTATGTTTTGAACTTGCTTCCATTGCATTAACTGCCTCTGATGAATCTCGTGTGTTGATTTTGTCTTTATAAATAGTCTAGTTTGCATTTGTTAAGTTCTTTTCATTGCTTTTTTTTGTCTCATCTAATGTCTCTTTACACTTTGCACCATAACCATTTTCCATTCTAAACTGGTCTTGTGCTTTTGTCTCAAAGCATTTAATTCAATTAAAACTGTTTGGTCTATTACTCTCTTTGTTAGGTTTATCATGATTTCTAAGAATACTCGAACTTGTTACTTCTCTGTTGCAAAATTCAAGAGACGACTCTTTCTAGGCTTTAATCTTGGTTTTCTGTGCTTTACGCACACTTACTTTCTTTAATGGTCTCGCTAGGCTGTATACGTTTGTTCCATATCATCATTTATAGATTTAGAACCTTATTATGGCTTAACTGAGTTTAGAAATTTCTCCTATTTTTCTTGTATAGCCTTTGCTTGCTAAGTTGACTTCTTATCATGTCGTCATTTATTGTGTCTTCTATTTGTAGAGCTTTCGCAATGCATCTGTTCCAGCTTCAGCTCAAGCTACCTTCCCATATGTTTTTGCTGTCAGCAAATTCCTTCAGGTATATTTGTTAATCATCTACTTCTTACAGTCTCCACAAGACATTAAATGATATATAAGTATCCAAACTAATTGCTTCCTCATGCAGGCGGGTGCTTTTGATCTAGTTGGTAGCATCATCTACGAGATAGATGGTAAGCCATACCATAACACCTTTTACAATGGAACCATTGAAGTTGTTGAAGATGGCCCTCTCTTCAGGATGGAATCAGTCTTCCTTAGTGGCCTCTTAATTTTCATTATCATTCTTCTTTCCCTCTATATCCAAAATGGTGTGAAGCATATGACCAAGGTACATGAAACTTCACCTTATACATCCCTTTTAGCTACCTTATCGCACTTTTATTCGATGTCATGTCATTTTCTCTCAAAACTCTTGTCACCAACCCAGTTTAAACTGGCCTAACCCGGTCATTCATTCTCCGTGCAGAAAACAAAGAGAGCAGTAGCACCAAAAGTTGAAGTTGGAACCGCAACTAAAGATGCTTCACTTGATGAATGGCTTGAGGTACTCTTCTTCACACATGGTCTAATAACTTGTCCATAATGTATCTTTGATTTGTTGAGTATATTGGTATTGATACATGGCTCTTGATTTGACTGTATATTGCAGGGTACTTCGTATACTCAATCTTCGAACAAGTCAAAGAAGAAGAAGAAGTAGATTAAGAGCATATCTAATAGGCTTTGTTTCGGAGACTAGTGAAGCCAAAAACACACATACGATACTAACGTTACAGTTAGTTGTTGGTAGAGACTAGAGATCCTCTTACCTTTGTAACTTCACAGAATTTTCAGTGCTTTTTTTCTCTTTCTTTAGTAGAGATATTACAAGGAAACAGTTTTCTTTTTTTCTTTCTCTTTTAATTTTTTCAGAACCACTTTGTTTTGTATTAAAGAACACAATTCACACTTTTCATTAGCTCTACATATACTTTTTTGTTACAAAATTTTCATAAGAAAACTAGAAAAATCATTAGATTTAATTTTGTATACATGTTATTTTATACATATATTAATAAATTTCTATACATGTTATTACATTAGTTTGGATTTTCTGCAAAAAGAAAAAAAAATCAAATCACTATTCTTTACACATTATTCATTTCATTTCCAAAATATTTATATCAATCTTTGAAATTAAAATCTTTATATGTATTTTTTTTGCCGTCAATCTTTATATGTATTCTAAAAATGATTACATATACTAAATAACTCAGAATTTTGATTAGTAGGATAATTTCGATTTAATATATTATTTATAATTGTTATATTTTGATTGAAGGATATGTTACATTGTGTATTATTTTTAATTTCAAATAATTAATTTGTATTTATTAAAAACTTTTAAAAAATGGTGATTTGGAGTTTTTTTCAGAAAATATGAGAGATTTGTTTCATTTCATATTTATTCCAATATGAAATATAAAGTGCAAATTGGGCTAGGTTAAATACCTCTTATGATAATAAACAAAGTAATTGGGCTTTTGTTACAAAATTGGGCCTGACTGTTTTCAGCCCATATATAATGAAAGTATCTTTTTCCCAAGAAAGGTCAATCCACTCGATTCCTGATTCTCTCTCTCCAGTCAAAAAAACAAAAAAAAAAGTAGAAAAAACAATATTCTCAGCCTCGGATCTACGCAACTTTTAACCCTAGTCAGATTCGATATTAACCAGAGTTAACACAAACCCATTAAGATCTTAACACGTGTAAAAATCAACGGTCCTTATCATTTTTCCTTTTCAGATATTTCTCACTAGTCACTCTCTATATAAAACAGTACAAAACCCTAATCTCTCATTCACACTTTCTTTAACAAACAAACACACACAAATCTTCTTCTTCTCCGATCAAAAATGTCAAACCCTAAAGTTTTCTTCGACATGACCGTCGGTGGCCAACCGGCTGGTAGAATCGTCATGGAGCTTTTCAAAGACACAACACCAGAAACCGCAGAGAATTTCCGTGCTCTTTGTACCGGAGAGAAAGGAATCGGAAAATCCGGTAAGCCACTTCACTACAAGGGATCAAGCTTCCACCGTGTGATTCCTAAATTCATGTGTCAAGGAGGAGATTTCACCGCTGGAAATGGGACTGGAGGTGAATCGATCTATGGAATGAAGTTTAAGGATGAGAACTTCATTAAGAAACATACCGGTCCAGGTATTCTCTCAATGGCTAACGCTGGTCCCAACACGAACGGATCTCAGTTTTTCATTTGTACTGAGAAGACTTCATGGCTCGATGGTAAGCATGTTGTGTTTGGTCAAGTTATTGAAGGATTGGATGTTGTTAAGAACATTGAGAAAGTTGGATCTGATTCTGGAAGGACTTCTAAGCCTGTTGTGATTGCTGATTGTGGTCAGCTTCCTAACTAATCAATGAAAGATTTGATGATGAATCCAATGGTAGCTTTGTGTTGTTCTTCTCTTCTTCTTCTATGTTTCTCTCCTTCTATTGTTTCTTCTGTGTTTTTTCTTTTCTTTTCTGGTTTTTGTGATCCGTATGAATTTGGCTACCATTGAATAATGAATTATAACGAATAAGTCTTTAGGAATTATTATTCCGATTTCTACTATTACTTAAAAATCATTATCAAGTTCTGGGAATTATCAAATCTTAATACGGAAATTAAATGATTGGATATGGTTAAAGTACTGAAATAAGAACTATATGACAAAATAAATTGAATTTTTAAATTAACAAGAAAAATGAAATGGATGTGATTTGTCGGATTTTTAGATATCATAGAGCCATGGAAAAAAGCGAAAGTACTTTATGGATAATTTGTTGTTATCAATTTTGTCGTTTACTAATTCCTATGTGATCATGTTTTAAAAACGAGGATGATACTAGAGCCCAAATATGTCATGTCGGCCCATTATTTTGAGGCCCATATTCATTTCATTCCTCTAGGATGTTAAGTTTTGGAGGTATTTTTCAACTGTTTGTCCAACTTTCTGGACAGCCGCAATATTATGTGTGACAAATATGTTAAAACTATAGTAAGCACTGCAATAGTGAGATTTAGTCTTACCAAAGCATTGCATTTAGGGGTATCAATATGACCCCTTAGCTCATGAGTTGATTCAGCTCAACTCAATTTTAGGCGCGTAAGTTATGTTTTTAGATTTATTTAATAAATGAGTTAAATGAGTTAAGAGTTTAATTTAGCTCACAAATTTTGTGAGCGAGCTTTAATGAGTGTTACCTAGCTTATGAGTTCCATTTTTTTTATAACTTAAATAAAAATTATTCTTTTATATTATATATGAAAATTGTCATTGTGAAAAATAGAAATATGAAAATTGTTATTTTGAAAAATAGAAACTATCATTTAAAAAAGATAGATATTATTCTCTTAGAAAAATAGAAACTACCATATAAAAAATAGAAATTATACTATTCTTGGAATAAATTATTGTATTATCATATTATTTTTTATTTTATTGTATTTTACTTTTGAACTCTATTCAGTTTTATTTAGATATATTTTTAGTTTTTAATATTATTAAATTAATGTTATTATATTTGTTGGGTAGCTCGCAAGTTGGATCATTTAACTCACGATTTAAATAATTTGAGCGTAAGCTTATATATTGAGATCATTAAATACATGAGTTGAAGTGAGTTAGCTCACAAAATATCCAAGTTCATAACAAGCTGAGCTGAGTTGATCGAGCTGGCTTATATTGACACCCCTAATTGCATTGCCCAAACCAAACCATATGATTCTAGGTGCAAAGCCCATAAACCATTTCCTAAATTTTCTATAGATCCTTCCTGAAGTTTGTAACGTCTAATCTTACATTACTTGTCCTTATTTAATGATCAAGATCCTCCAAATCTATCTGAATAGGTGGAATTGATTCATTAATATTGTTATTTCATAAGCTAACTTTTATCCCCAAACCCCCAACTCCAAGTACATTTTCCCCTACTTAATGTATACCTTCTTTTCTCAACAAATACTCAGGCTCCGTCTATAACTAAAACTTAAACTAAACTTCAACGTTAAAATTTTATCACACGGAATTACATGTTTACTTAGAATCGAATTTTGATAAGAAAAATTATAGCGGTAAATATTAGCCACTCGAACAAACTTACTTTTTTTTAATATATATAGTATCAAAATAATTGATTTTTTTTTTCTTTTTGAAAATGATTAATGTTTGTATTTCCAACACTTGATTCACTTTCTTCATTTAACATCACTTTTTTCATATTATTTTAGACTATTAGTTACTAATATATGAATATTTTAACTAATTTTACAAGTATCATTACAGCTATAAAACATCACTCATTTTATAAAAGAGTATATGACACCAATACTTGTTAAAAATACTATTTTCTGGCTACTACTTATTTTAATTTTGCAATCATAGAAAGAAGCATTAACTTAAATTACATAAATAAAAAACATGTTATCTTCAGATACTTTGCATGACTTTCCTACAATCAGATCTGCCTGCAATGCAAAGATTATATCTTCTTTAAGCCAAAATTTTAACAAAAAGAAAAATAGCCAAAAACATGTTTTATGAAATTGCAAGAACAATGATGGATCAAGGTTTAATAATATGTAAAATACGTGCGGGTACGGGTAAAGAACTGCACACGTCGTCAAAAGTTTCTTCTCTTTTTTAACTTTATTCAACACTTCACATGTTCTGTGTGGAACTCTATTCACATTTGTTTAACAGCTCGACACAACTATATTCATGCAAAGTCTTGTTTGTATTGATTGCGTTCGAGCCATTACCTTGGAAACCTGTAACAATCACCCATTAAAATAATACAAAACTTTAAAGAACAACAAAATTTATTGCTCAGCACAAAAGGTTAGGTTAGGGATAATTTAATTACGAGTCTATTCAAAAAAATTTGGAGTCAAGAACATTAATGTTTCTGGCTTGTACGATGCTCTTATGTTCAGACACAGAAACTATTGTTTTTGTATATTTTGTCAACAACCTCAATTAATATTCTAGCAGTTGATAGTTGGAGAAGAAGTGATGGTTTCCTTTTTATTTCCACTTTTTTTATCTTTGTGCCTTTTAAAGTCTAACATTACTTCTCTTCTCTCTTCTTCTTTCTTTTATTGCTTCTGAAACATCAATGGATACAAAACAAAATAGTCTTCTCTTTGTCTTCTTTCTAGTTCTGTGCTTGGTTACAGATGGTGTAACTGGATATGCTACAGTCACTGGCACTGTGTTTTGTGACCAATGCAAGGATGGACAGAGATCTTTGTTTGATTTTCCTGTTTCAGGTAATACTTGATACATTTTATAATGCTGATTTTATGTTGCTGTCTCTCTGCTTAAGATGTGTGTTGTTGATTGGTTGCAGGAATCAGAGTTAGTATCACATGTGCTGATGGAAATGGACAGGTTTATATGTCAAGAGAAGAAATTACCAATTGGCTTGGAGGTTATATAATGAGATTTGACGGTACACCGGATCTGAGCAACTGTTATGCTCAGGTTTCAGGAGCTCAACAAGGCTCAAGTAGTTGCAGCATTGCTTCAGGTCCACCACAGAAACTTAGACTAATGTTCAGCTTTTTTGGGATTGAAACATTTGCTGCGGATGCTCTTCTTGCTCAGCCGGTTCAACCTATGTCTTCTTGTCCTAGACCACCCTCAGCTCCGGTTATACCTCCTCCTCAGGTTCCAGTCAAGCCTCCTCCTCAAGTTCCAGTCATTTCCCCTCCTCAGGCACCAGTCATTGATCCTCCTCAGGCACCAGTCCTTAATCCTCCTCAGGTTCCTGTCTCAAGCCCACCACCTCCACAGTTTAAGCTTCCTCCTTTGCCTCCAATGCCTCCAGTGCCATTTTTAGACCCATCAGCTTGTTCACACCAGTAAGCCTTCTTTTTAACTCATTCATTACCACACTTCACACCAGGCTTTTGGTATTCTATATCTTTCATAACATTTTTGGTTGTGACTTATATAGGATGTGGACGAGACCTGAGTACAGATGCTACTGGAGGGCGATAAGTCCAGACATGAAAGTCGCAGTTGCATTTGGGTTAGTAGCTGGGAGGAAATATGGTACTGATATGACTGTAAGAGAAGCACTTGATGGTAGAGGAGAAGCCTATAAGACTCTCCTTAGAGAAGCAACAACTGCATTACTCAATTCATACAACTCTCTTGGCTTTCAGTACAATTCAATCTCTGTGCTCACGAATACCAATTTAGCTCTCCTCTCGAATTCGCAGCACGATGTTCTTATGACTGCTATTCGTTTCATGAGGGCTAATTCAGGGCCCTGCAAATTCACAGTTTGCAAGTGAATTGGTCTAGTTTCTCCTACTTATATACTCTCTACACTTCCTTCTTTTATCATTGTTCTTGGGTCCTTTTGTAATACTATAAAAGTCTATACTGGATTTCTTATAGAATTTATGGACTATTATTATTAATTTATGGAATTTAGCTTGATATGATAACATCAAATATGAACTCACAGATGTAATTATCTAATGCGACACTGATTGAAGAGAGACATGAACAAAAATAGATATGCTTCATTCATAAGAGAGATCACAAGGTTTTAACAATAGAAGAAAACAGCCACTAAACTCTTATTATATATATCAAACAAGGAACATGTTATGTTTCTGGCTATTTCAAGACACAAGAAGCTTTCCTCCGACAATTGGGTCTCTTGCAAGCAGACAGCTCCTGGTCAGAAAACCAAACACAAGAACACCACATCAGCAAATTTCATTAGGAGGGTTTACAGAAAAACGAAAATCGGTAATCAAAGAAGGATCTCATGGTTTGTACCTTTTAACTCACTCTAAACGTGTTCTTGCGACTAATCATTTCCTAATACTCCAAAGGGATGGAAGTGAAATCAGCCTAAATGTTCTTCATCATTGTCCATATTGCGTTTGCGGAGAATAATAACTAAGTAGCTTCTTGAAAAGAGGAACAATTGCTACCAAAGCAAGTTGGAGTTGCTCGGAGCTGTTTACACGGACACTTACTTGCCCTGCTCCTCTATTGTTCAGATTAGCACGAGCAATTAAATTAGAGGAACGTCCAATGGGAATTTGAGACTGTATATTCCCTGTAATAGCAAGATCACCGTGCCAATCCATCACGGAAAGTCCAAGGGTACTCAAAAACCGACCAAGTGGATAATCTTTATCTCTCAGTTGAGCTTCTAAGGTACCACCATAAGCAACATCTCCCCGACTAGTCATTGCTCCACCAGACATAACCATTCTGAACCATTTATTAGCAATCAACTTATCTTCGACTTTCAGCCCTGCAGAAACCGAATCACCCAACAGCGTTACAGAGAGACCAGCTGCAGCTTTGTTTTTCCTGAAATTGTTGAATCTTGTTTCGCTTCGAAGAGTGTAAGCCAAGTCCTTTCCAACAGTTTGCATGTCAAAACCTAGGGAACTTGATTTACCCTCTCCATGTTTAACTGAGCTGGCCACTTCCAACTGCACATTTGCATCCTTCTTGTCCTTTGTCACTTGGCCTGAGAGAGCTATTGGTATTTTGTCTTTCACAACGAAAAGCCGTTCTGCATTCACACCTTCATAACCAATGTCATGATCCCACCCATGAGTTTCCAGGACTGGCCTAACAAACCATTGATTGGAGGATTCAAGGCAACGGAAGCGGTGAGTGGGGTTGTCAGAGTCAAAAGACGCAGGTAATGGCAAATCTGGCATGGAAGCTGGAACTGGTGCAGGTCCACCACTCTCCTCTTCCACAGTTTCGCTATACCCATCAGGCAAATCTTTAATCTCTGCAGCAAATTTTTTAAACATCTTACGTCTCTTTCTTTCCTCTTTCATTTGCTTCTTCATAAATAGTTTCTCCCTGTACTCCAATTCATCAAGATACTGCTTCTTCTGAGGTTTACTAAGCTTAGCCATTTGATCTTTAGTCAACCGCTTAAAGGGAGGAAGCTGATCATACTCTGATTCTTCGTCAGAATCCGATGATTCGTCTAAGTCATCTTCATCTTCTTCATCGCCATACTGCTGGTCAGGAAGCTTAGGCTGTGGTCTTGATTGCAGGAAAGATGAAAGGAGAAACAGTAATGGTGGTGCCTTGGACCGAGCTGTAAATGGTCTCCCTGGAATATTATCCTGTAGTTTCAGAAGAGCATTTGCTTCTGCTAGAATCTTGGATGCAAATGAGAGTAACAGCAAATGAGGCTTCCACACTTGGCCATTCGGTAATACTCTCTGGCCTGCCCGATTAGTCCTGCAAGCAGAGTGATTCTCAACTAAAGAAACAGGGTTCATAAGCCTCATATCTCCAGCTGCCTGGCGAATGGCCTGCTGGATGACATGAGAACGTTGTGTTACAAACATGTCGTAGCTAGAAGCAGTGCCATTTGGACCATCTGGTGGAACAGAAGCAGCATGAGTCAAACCTACTATGGCATTGAACCATATCGATGGTCCAAAAACATCACTGATGGTGCGCAAGAGAGGCATGTCGCCGGAATCTCTGCTTTGCATATCCAACCTATCAAGATATAGTACTATGTCAGGTCGACTTTTCTTGATGAAAGCCTTAACAGAATTCAGGATCTTCTCATTCTTGGCTTGATCAGACCAGGACGGTAAGAGACCCGGAGTATCAATCACCCGTACCTTAATTCCCTGAACTAAACCCTCAACATCTTGAACCCTTTTTGTCCCCATCTGGAATGCATCAGTGCAAAATTTAACTTCATCAAATATAGAATTGATAGTTGCACTTTTACCAACCCCACTTTTACCAAGAACCATAATCGTACAAGAAAAATCAAGTGGATCCTGTCCAGCTGCCTCAAGCTGTTCTGCCATGGCACTTGCACGATCAAAACTAAAGGCACCAACACGGCTTCCATTTCTGCCCCTCAACTGTTCAGCCAATCCAAGCCTGTATAAAACCTGAGCAACTACAACATTATGCGGGGTTTGCCCTAGTCTATGTGCAAGCCTCAAAAATTTTACCCTAATCAACTGAAGCTTCTCACGGGTCTCATCATGCTCATCAGTCTCCGCAGTGGTAGTCTCCTCAGCTTGCAGAGGCTGATTGTGAGATACATTGCCATTGACACGAGACTGTTGAGGAGCACGTGGTACAGGTTCCAAAAGAGGAGCAGCACGACCAAGACCTACTGGACGAGCAGGTGGTAGTGCTGCGGGATTACTTCTAGACGCAGTTGGTGAAACAGAACTTACTACCTCAGATTCTCTTTCCACACGTGAGTTTTCCTTAATCTCTGGATCTATATTTACTTTACTGCTTTGCTGCTTCTCAGGTTCCTTGCTAAGCTGAACACTCAGTTCTACATCATGTCCTCCATTAGCATTCTGAACTGTCTCGTGTTCTCTTGAAGTTACTCCAGGTGTGTCACTACTGCTGCGAACTTCAGAAAACTCCATTGAGTTCCGGGAAGAAGCAAAATCATGCTCTGGTTTCAAACGATTACTGTCACCTTCAGTGTCTCCCTTTTTCTCGGAACTAGGTTTCTCCAATGAAGATACGGTCTCAGCACTTGCTACTTCAATACTAGCATTCAACAATTTGTCACCTGAAATATTTCTAAAAATATTACTTCTGTCATCATCACCAGTCTCAACATTTTTTTTGGCCTCAGACTTATTATCTATACATACTGAACCCTTATCAACATGATTCTCATTTGTTCCTTCATCTCCTTCAACCTCTTGTTCTGTCCGTATGCCATCAACTCTTTCCTCCCAATCTTCAACTTCAATGCCATCATCCCATGGCTCCTCAGGTCCAACACTTTCTGAGCTAACTTCAGCCACCACTTCTTTATCTTTAGGAGAAGCGATTCCATTTTCCAAAACAGAATGAGTCTTTCCGTTCACAGTATTCACATCCTTAGTCCCCACATTGGAACCATTAGAATTAACCCTCTCTGTGTCCTCAACAACATTTAAGCTTGATTTAAATTGACCATAAGAATTTTCTCCACCTGCTTCGCCCTTGTGACCATTCATCTTTGGAGACACCATATCAAATTCAGACTCTCCCGCAGTTATCTCTTGGACGTTTACCTCACCATGACTCTCTGGAACAACCGAATTATCAACCTTCATATCTTTTACTTCTTCCTCATTGCTACTCGTTTCATCCAGATCACCCACTGCCTCTTCAAAACCCTCCATTTCATGCTCATCCTTAGAGCTTTGAAGAGTATTCTCTAAAGGTGAATCCTTTTGCAACCTATCGGTTTCCTCTAAAGGTGAACCTTGCTGCAACCTATCGGATTCAAACGATTCCTCCTGCTCATCATCCTGTGAACCAATTGCTTCCTCAAAGACCTCATCTTCGTTATCATCCCTCGTTTCATGAGATCCCACAAACTCATTCTTCGTTACTTGCTCATCCTCACCAAACTTCATCTTCTCTTCCCCATGTGACCTAACCACAACCTCAGTACCATCTCCCATTTTCTAGATCACCGCCACTACAAAAACCCCCAAAATCATAAATTATAAATCACTAATCACTAAATCTACCAAATAAAAATAAAAAAACGTTTTTTTACATTTAATATAAATATCCAACAACCAAGAAAAAAAAATCGAGAAGAAAGTAAAAACCCTAGATCAGAGTAATCGCCACAAATCCTAGAATCATCAGCCCTTATCAATCCCAGACATTAAAATTCAATTGAAGTGAGCCAAATCAGCTTAAACGCAAATATGTTAGAGATCTTATCACTAAACATAGAAGAACTCATTAAACATAGAAAACCAGAAAGTAAACACAAGAGAGAAGAGAAAAAAGAGAAGAAGGAAGAGAAATGGCGAAACCTTACCAGAGGTTATAGAGAGAAATAGAGAAAGAAAGTAAAAGTGTTAAGATCCTTCATGCGCTTTACCGGCTGCGAGCCTGCGACTACGACGGGAAAAAGATAAGAGACGTTGATGGACGGTCCAGATTATTTTGGGTTTAAGCATCGCACGGTAGAGAATAGCTCATTGATGCAATCGTGAAATGGTGCTGACGTGGACAAATTATATGTATTTGTTGAAACCGTGAAGGGAACAGAAAACCCTCGTGTGTCAATTCATTTAACCAACCCGGTCCGGTCTGGTCCACTACTCGTTTAATTTCAGATTCTACATATTTGTTTTTTAATTTTCTTTTCTGATCATTTATCATAGAACCAATGGTACCTTGGTTAATCTTTGGGTTTAAAGGACAATAAAATAATTAAAAAAAAATTCAGCAACTCCGGTTTAGATATCCAATCTATAAGTAAATTTGTTGACCAAACAAAAAAGAACAAAGAATGTAATTTGTTTACTGAATCTCAATTTTCACCAATAAGCTGTTGCAGCTACTATGCAAGCTTCCCATTAATCTTAGGTGAATCTAAAACGCTCTGTCTGCTAATACACATCCAAATTACTGAAGATTTCTCTCTGTTATCGCATGAAACTGGTACATGCCATGAACCTTTCTCTGATTCCTGATTTTTTCAAAATGTGATTCAGAAACAATCCATTTCATTAAAACTGAAGAAGCAAAAAGACTAATAGGACTAAGATGGTGAAACCTGAATGACAACGGAAAAAGCAGGCGGCATTTCAAGCTTCAGATTACCTTTAACAAAGCTATAATGGACCTGCAACAAAACCGCAAACCAGAAGCTGATTGTAGATTTCTCAAGAAGTACACTTTTACTATTAAAGGGTCTGTGTTATAACTCTACCTGATGTCTTTCTTTCCACTTTTGGAAAAAACTGCTCCCTAAGAGTTCAAAAATGTGATCTCTCATCTCATCATTAGTCACTAGCAAACACTTGAGCTTAGCAGCAGCATACAACCAATACCTGACCAAAAAAAGAATGAGTGTAACCAAACATTGTTTGAATCTTTTTGAACTACAGGTATTTTAAGGGAAGTTAAAGTTCATACCAATCATCATTAGAACCTGGTGGAGTTGCATATAGGACACCATTATTAATCCATTCCTCGACCAGATCCCTGTGGGTTGGGTTTTCTAAAAGCGCCCTGACCCGTTTCTTGTGCAATATAATTAGGGGCCATTTGTTATTACCACTTTCACGGTAAAGTTCCTTCACCACTGCTTCAAGCTGCTCTATCGCACATGTACATTGTCAGTATCATAGGAATGATTAAAAAATATGGAGGCAGAAAAACAAGTGAAACAGATGACAACCTGTGGAAAACTGAAACCACCATCTGCAAAATTTTGTTGGTAGAGCCCAATATTTGCTCCATCTATTATTGCTTCGTAATCTCCATGTTTTTCAAGCCAGTCCTGCCAAACAGTGGAGCAACATTTAACAAAGATTGACATTTGAATACTCAAAGATATATGTTCACTGTATTTTCAATAGGAACTCTGTTTCAAGCATTAAACTGCGTAGAATACCACCATGGGCACTAGGACAAATACCTAAATTACGTCCAAGGATATCTAAAACAAAGGTTAAATAGGATAGTCCTCTTATCTTATACCTTCAATTTGTGCTACTAGTTAGAAATTGAATTCTCTTTTGCACTATACCTTTCTCTCAATGCTTATCAAAGTTAATTAAGAAAATATAAACTTGCATTCTCCGCAAGTATTTATCTCACGCAAACGACATTAATCATCTATTCTTTATCTAACCTGAAACTCACTGAAGTCCACCTTTGTGCCGCATATATTTATTTTTGCCTTTCTCTCCAAAGCCAAAGCCACCAAAGAATCCACAAACTTCTGAGTTTCTACCTCATCGGTATCAACACAAGCCAACTGCACACTGCAGCTTAAACATTTTCCCCCTGGGCTAACATTACCTTTCTTCACAATCCATTTGCCCTCCCCAACCCATCCATGCCCGTGCCACCCACCTCCATTCTTCAAAATAGCATCTCTGAGTAACCCAACATCAGAACCAATTTCATTATCACTAACCTCGCCAGCTTTTTCTCCACAGAACCATTCCTCAATAATTTTCGAAGTTTCTTCACAAACACAGCCAACATTTTCCCTTAATTTTTGTAAATATCTATACACCTTGTTTTCTCGGCCTGTATTTGCACTTACCTTCAACAAAGCTGAGATCTCAGCCTCCTCCAATGCAATACCTGCAGCATCCATGTGCTCTTCTACCTCATAAGCCTTTTCAGCCTCCAATTTCTCGCAGAAACAGAGCAGAGCAGACGCATAAGTCCTCAGACGGACATTCGAAGCGCCGCTAACAGAAACCATATCTTTGACAAGCTTGAAAGCATAATCACCATCACCCTTAGCAGCAGCTAGCCGAGTCACTGAAGTGACAGATGCCTCATTAGGACTTATCCCAGAACTAACCATACGGTCAAAAATCAGGAAGCCACGGTCAATGGCAAGATTCTGAAGAGATGTGTCACTAACACAAGCTGAGCATAGGTACAGAAGAGTCTGAAAATGTTGCTGGTTGAGGCGTACTTCACTGGAAATGACGGCTGCATCATAAAGGGCTAACGCAGCTGAGAGGTCCTTGGACTTGGAGCATGAATTCAGATTGAAGAGGAGATTTGTTTCTGGATTTCGGCTAATCTTCTTTTTCTTGTTGGGTTTTGAAGGGCTTTCATCGCGAGAACGGCGTTGATCAGAAGCAGCCATGTGAATACTATATATCTAAAGTTACAAGCTCTGCATTAGCAGAAAGTGGAAGATGAAACCCAGACCCTGAGCAGAGAAAAAATCCACAAATTTTAGTTAGCTAAAACAAACCAATTAACACCATTCCATTATCAATCTTATTCACAAATCTTAACACTTGCAAAAGAAACACTAGAAGAGAATACTATATATCTAAAGTTACAAGCTCTGCATTAGCAGAAAGTGGAAGATGAAACCCAGACCCTGAGCAGAGAAAAAATCCACAAATTTTAGTTAGCTAAAACAAACCAATTAACACCATTCCATTATCAATCTTATTCACAAATCTTAACACTTGCAAAAGAAACACTAGAAGAAAGTATCAAATTTTTGGAAGAATATAAATCCCATGTTTCCATTGAATCCAATATTCAAAATTTTTTACAAAACATCCATCCATAAACAAAGAAAACAAATTTCTAAACTTCTCCAGAAAACTGAAGAAAAACACAAATAGTAGAATACATATTATACTGCAATGGATTACCAAACGATTCCAGTTTATCTGAATACTCAATTCCAATCTCTAAATCAATAACAGGAACTTCCAAAAGATATCAGATTCTCTTATAAACGAGATGATATGTGCCCTGAATATCACAGTATCAGTTCCTAATTAAGAACAAAGACCTTACCTTATTTCAAGTAGACGAGGCCGGCGAGATAAAACAGCCGGCGAATTATTAAGCGACTAAACGGTGGCGCAACGTCGATGCGTGGAGGAGAGACCACGAATTCGACAAAGACCACGACGGCGACACACTGAACAGCAAAGACTTTTAAAGTGAACCGGATTATTTAACCGGGTTGTCGGTTCCGGTTTACTTAATATTGGTCAATTCTTCAATTCAATTCAATCGGGTTCCGGTTTACCTTAATATTGTCAAATCTTCAACTCAATTTAATCGGATTGAATTATTTCATTAACTCAAATGCAATATCGAAGTTACGATTGAATTGATCTCGAGTATAGTCCAAGTGATTATATTATCGATGAAATTCACTTAAAACTTTGATCTGTTTTTCCTTAACCCTAAACCAAAAGAATCATATGGATGATTCGTCTCTTGCTCCTGTTTTCTTTCTAGTAACTAGTAACTCGAGTATTTTTTTTATAGGTTTAGATATTTCCTTTTCCTCACACCAAAAAAAAAAATATTTCCTTTTCTTAATTAGATTTCTGTTTATTGAATCCTAATTTTATTTAAATTAGGTTTACATAAATTTGCTGCAAATTTATTACGATGTATATACAAAAAAAAAAAAAATTAAAGAAGGTAAATTTGTCAATTTAAATTTTTTAATATTTTATCGAGTTATTCTTAGTCTGGTACTTAGATGATCCAACTAATGACTCTGCGCACCGGGATTCGATTCTTCTCACTACACTAATAGATTAAAAAGAGATTTTAAGGTGTGGGCTTTAGATTATTATATTGTGTCTTGTCAAACCAATTATTGAATCTCTATTGAACAGTATAGACATTATGGAATCATCTATGCTTTGTTAGAATAAACTTGATTAGTATATAGAGTTAGAGCATTAAATTAGATACATTAAATTATAAAATTATTAATTTAGGCATGCAATAATATTAAAATAGATATTTAATAACATCTTCTAAATTTCAAACCAATGAAAACTTTTCATTGCCTCTTAAAGTCGACTTTCATGGGCCATCAAAATAAATTTTAAAGTCGACTTTTATTTCTCTCTCTGCCTCAGAAAAGATTGTTCATTACATTATATAATTTGTAGTTTGACATGAAATTGTTTTCTCGATCTTACATAGAAACTTATAAGATAACAAATTAAGAATGTTGATTTTCGTCTGACATTAAAGAATGTTTAATATTAACTGCATAAAACAATAATAGATGCTGCAATATCAAATTCATTATTCATATAATTATTAAAATAAATAATACAAACGACGAACAGAACACAAAAACTAGAACATGAACCTTACGAAGTCTTGGACCATTGGCCTAAAGATAGTTCCGATAAATCCATATCTATGAATGATTTTGAAGAGATGTATGATTTTGATATAACTATCCATCTCACTGTCAAAGATCTTCAATAACTCTTTCATTACACTAAACGGAAATTTCTGAAAAAAGCGAAATAATGTAGCCACCAAAGAGACGAAACTGCGAACATTATCGATAATGGTGACGCAGGAACTGCGAATATTAGCAAATATCGCAGCAAAAAAACCATGAAGATAAGATATAACAGCAACAAAGAAACTGTAAATCTTTGTAGCAATGGCAACAAAGAAACGACGAAGCTTTGCCATCGCAGAGGAAAATGATTCTCGAACACTTTGAACAATTGGAGAGACTAAGTTATGAATTATAGTTTTGACAGAATTAGAAACTTTCGAAACTTTCGAAAACAATTTTTGCCAAAACATTTTTTCGTTGTTGTGTATACTATGATTGGAATATGGTAGAGAAGGTTAGAGTTGTGTTCTCTCTTTATAATGGTTGTGTACATGCATCGTCAAATGTGCATGTATGTGACCGTCAAATTCTTACTCAATTTTCAATAAGTGATTTTAATAATGAGATTTTCATCTACTAATGGTCATATACTCATTTTCGAGTAGACTTTTAATAACGGTCATTTCCGAGTTTCCATCTACTCTATTGCTCAATACTCATCAATTCAATAAGTGATTGAAAGGTGGAAATCCTTTTCGAATTTCTGCTTTGTTTTGTGAGTAATATAGTTCGTAATTTATTTTTTGTCAACGATTAGTTCAACAAAACTATATCCGTACCGTAGCTAAACCATATACTCAAACATTAAATTATATCTCGTTGGATTATAGAACTATCTGAAGTCGAATTCTACTTACACTTAGCCACTTGTAGAATTTTTTTTTTTTGCCGTCAGCCACTCGTAAATTTTAAAAGTAATTCATAGATTTGCATTTAGAATGGGTATTCGTTTAAAATTAAATTCGAGGTGACGTTTCAACTCATTGATTTTTCTTTTATCAGAATCAGATTTTTTTTTTTTGACAATCTTACTCTTATAATTGGATCGATAAGACTCGATCTATAGCCAAAACTCATATTCTAAAATCCTCTTTTTTCCTTCCTTTTGCATCGAGGAAAAATCGAACTCTGGTGCCTGAAGAAACCTAAATGACCACTACCACTGGGTTACACGTCCTCGACATCAGAATCGGATTTATACCGACCAAAATAACTATTTGTATATAGTTAAATCCAAAAAAAAATGGTCAAGTCCTTTTCAAAACGTTTTTTGGTATTATCAACCACTAAATTTTTATCGTAACTAAGGAAAACTTTAGGAAACCAAATATGACCAAAATCGAAATTGATAACATCAAAAAATGCCATTTCATTTACATATAACAATGACCAAAATCTGAAAAGAAAAAAAAAACATTTGCAATGAGCTCCTACAACAACGATCCTGGTACTTGCAATTTTTGTTCAACAATATTATGAATCTAACATTGTATCATATCTATAAAAAAATTCAGTATCGTAAACGTAACAAAACAATCTAGTGGAACAAAACTAGATTTAAAATGTTTTAACTTAAGCTACCAGTAGATTTTTTAGACTTTTTGCTAGCATGGATCTTAGCATATATCTCTTTAGTCCTATAAGCCAACACAAGATCCAAACCAACTCCAATAATAGAAGCTAAAGCCATGACTAAGAAGATGAGACGATAACAATGAGCTCCAACACAAGTGTTGCCACCACCAGGAGTTGGTGTAGCCTCTGCATCGTAGAGGAAACCAGCGAGAAGACCAGAGAAGAGAAACGATCCAAGTGGCAAGTTAAGAATTAAGATGTTGTAGATAAGACCATAGTATTTAAGACCAAAGAGTTCAGATGCTGTTGGTACGGTTATGGCTAACCGGACACCGTAACAAACTCCGACTACCATTGAACCGATGTAGAGTGAATTTGGTACAGCTAAAGCCATTAGAATGTATCCAACGGTCATTAGTATTTGAGAGGCTGCGTTCCATAGAGGTCTTGGTGTTCCACATTTCCTGTAGAATTACGAGAACAAATTGTTAAGTATATTGGTTAATAAATGTATAAACTCAACATGCTTATTGATAAATCAATTCGATTCAAACCAAACCAAACCAAAATATTAAATTCAAAAACCAAACAGTTCAAGTGGATTTATTTTTCTATATAAAAAGAATCAAATCCGAATCTGCACCAAATCGGAAAATGAAAAACCTAATATAAATTCAAAATTTCTTTGTAAATCAAGGATATATTGTTTAAACTCAAATCCAAACCAAAACCGAAGCAAACAATCAATTATTTATTCACCGAAAATCCAAAAAGCAAGAACCAAAATCTAGATCAATCACCTCTACTTAACTTATTGATATAATGTCTATATGTTACATAACCATTTAATTCGATTTACAAACAAACAGTAAAATGTTAAAGTTTCTAATGAATTCAAAGAGGGATATTTTGGTGGAAATTAAAGTGGGCACGTGAAGAGAATTTTATGAATGTGGTCCACTAAAAGGAAAAGAGCTAAATATTGAATTTGGACATGTCTATGAACAAGAACAAAAGCTATGTGAAATGAATCAAACAGAAAATTCTAAAAGATCTCTTTTCTTTTTGTACAAAGAAAAAACAGATGGAAAAATTCTCAAATTCAGAAAGTAATAAATTTTGTATGTCAATATATGAGCTTAGATTACTTACTTGATAAAATGTTCGGAGAGAGTTCCAGAGAGAATGCGACCGAAGAATCCCCAAATACTTGTCATAGAGACAAAGATTGAAACATCTGTGTAACCAAGTGCAAGTCCAATCTGAGCCATATTGTTCATAACAGCTAAACCAGTTCCAACACCACACAAGAACGACACAAACAGAACCCAAAAGTCAACAGTCAACAATGCTTCCATTATAGTATGTTCTTCTCCCAAAACCGGCTTCTCCTTCTCCCTCTCCTCTTCACTTTCCACGGTAGCTACAACGATTACATCTTTCTCTGCAGCTGCAATCTCTGGTCTAAGCAAAGGTTCTTGTATCAACCTTCCTTCTAAGTCATTTGGTTCACCAAAATTCAAGCTCTTGACGAAAGAGTGAAAAGGTATAGCGATTGGAGAAGCCAAAAGGAATAGAAGAATAGAAGCAAAAGCTACTGAGAATACTCCAGTTTTGATTCCAATGATGTCGTAAGACTGAAGATACACAGCTACTACAACAGCTAGAATGTTGAATACTGTAAAGTATTTTGTCTCTTCGCTTTCCTCGGCGGTGGAAGAAGCCGGTGGGATCTCACGGAGGAAGAAAACAGCTGTGAGACAGACTACAAAAGGCACAACTGCGAGTAAAACCAAAAACGACGCCGGATCGTTTGAGAACAGAGAAGTACATAGAACAGTGAAAATAGCAGTGCTTAGACCAACGTATCCTTTCAAGATCCCTGAAACTGGACCACGATTTCGCCGGAAATTACGTATACAAGTCACTAAAACCGCCGTGTTCATCCATGTTGTGCTGTTCCCTCCCATACAGAGGAATACACACATCTGAAAATTCATAAACAAAAAGTCAACAAATCAATCTTAAAAATCTTGATCTTATAGTATAATGGTTTTTTATTAACTAGGAGGTTCCAGGTGGAGGTCCGATTATCTGTGAGCGGAAAACCAACCACCCATAATCTCTTTAGGGTCTGGAATGACCATGTGAATGTTTTGGTGACCAACGCGAATCGAATCCAAATGGCAGAGGTCCATATAGACAATTCTTTACCACTGGACCAACGCGCGTTGGTTATAGTATAATGGTTTGTTTAAAAGAGAAAGATTTATGGTTAGTACGTACCTGCCAATAAGGAATTGGTTGAATGGTACGGCTAACAACGAGCCATTGTACACCATAACCAAGAAGACCTTCAAAACAACCGATAAGAAGAATAACCGGAGTCGATAACCGATCAGAAGCGAGACCAGCGAGGATTCCAAAGGCTTTTCCGACATCTTTAGCAACAGATAAGTTGTTGAGTTGGAGTTGGTTAAGGTTCATAAGAGACTTAAGAGCACCAGAGTAATTTGAAAAGGTGTAGTTGTTGCCGGAGATGGTTTGAACCCAAACCGCTGTTACAAAACCAAGCCATTTTAATGCAGAAGAAGAAGACAAAGATCTTTGAAAACCCATTTGGAGATAGAAAGAAGAAAGAAAAATGTGAGTGGGTCGTTGAGCTTTAACGTATGGTTGGTTTTATAGAAGAGAAAAGAGAAAGGTTTAGTGGTTTTTTTGCGTTTTTTTTTTAATTAGTTAAGTTTTGACTTCTATAACATATTAACAAGTTGTGTAAAGTCAGAAAATTAAAATGATATTTAAGTTTTATATTAATTTTTTCAATCTCATGTAATGGAATGTTACAGGGAAGGTACGATACCGACATGTACGGTTGACGAAGAAGGTGTAGAAACCGTGGATGTATCAAGACATTGAAAAACTTAATACGGCGAAGTCATATCGTATGTTTTAAGTCTAAGTCATTTAGTGATAAATATATTAGGTGGCCAAATTGGGATATATTTTTCTTCCGGAATATCCGGTTAGATCTATTACACATCCCAATTTCTGTTATGAAATATATATCCGGTTGGATTTATGCTTTTCTGACTCGGTTTCTACCTTGAAATCTTCTGATTGCTTAAGAGTCTTTCCCTAAGAGAATTTACATTGACCTCCATTGATCTTGAGTTCTTGACTACTTCCTTCCTTTTTTTTTTCTTTTTTTGGTCGGCAACTGTAAAGTAAGTTATATAAATGATTAAAACAAAGTAATGTATACGAAAGAAGTAGTCGCAAATGGCTTTTAGCTTAGTGACAGATGGTAAATCTACTAAAAGCAGATGTATTTGCACATCTCAGGATCGAGTTCCGCTGTCTGTACTATGCAAGAATTTTATTAGCATTGTAAATAGTAACTCACTGATGACTTGTATTAAATTTTTCTTAAATTTACTTTATATATATATTTGATTTTTTCGTCGACATATTAGCCTAATTTAGAACTCAAATCTTTCAAATCAATAACAATATCAAATGGAATAACACAATTTTTAGAGTTAAACTTTAATAGAGAAAATGTAAGAAGTAGTATTTAGTCACTTGATCAAAGATAATTTTTTATGTTTTAAACAATAATTAACAATACTTGAAACATAGCAAAATAAAGAACATAGACACGAAAATTTGGATTGAAAAGAAATGGAGCTTTTAATTTTGTTTATAATTTATATTAAAAACTATATATATCAAAAGTTATCATCCAGAAATACTCCCATTATTTTGAAGCTTGAATATTTTTAAAAATTTAATAAACTCTAGTTAGTAAAAGTTCAATTATATAATTATATGTATATTTAATGTATAGTAAATTTTGATACAAAAATAAATAAAAAGTTAAATAATAGATAACATTGTGTGGAATTCAAATTACTATAACATAAATATGCAAAAATGATTTTGTATGGGTCTCAAAGATTTATCTCCATTCCTCTAGGTAGATATATAAATCATAATGACATATAGGTATATAATATAATTAAACTAATACAAAAAGTTTATCAAGTAACGTTTGATCTAAATCTAATAGTGTTTCTCTAAAAGACTCATTGCGTAAGATTCATAGTTGAGTCCAAATTGGAATGAGTTCGCAGAAATCTAATTTAACCTGAAGAAACAAGAAATGTGCTTTAACGTGTGGTAATCTGACTCCTCCATCCATAAGATTTCAAAGGAGCATTCAAATCATAACAGTGACTTCGTTTATACAAAAAGTGCTAATATTTTCATATTTTTTAAAACATTATCTTTTTATAATTAAAAAAAATATTATATGCCCACTTTTGTCTGATTTCACGTTGTAGTTGTCGTGTTCAAAATATCATTAGGGAAAAGATTGATTTAATTTTTGTGGTTAATCTTTTGACAGCTAGCTTAGTCAGCTATACAAAACTTTTCGATTTCCACCATGTGGTAATAACCGTGTTTATTTGATAGCTACATAAATTTATTAAACTATCGATAAATTTAATAGAAGTTTCTGAACGAAAAAATAAATTAAATTGTCATTTTTGCAACATAATTTGAAGAATTTGGAGTCTTCGTCGTAATAATTTCGATTTAATATATGTAATTTCTTAAAATTTAAAAAATTTGATGGTAATAATACTCATTTATATTGCGTATTATTATTTTTACTTGCAAGGTAAAAATAAAATTAAACTTATAGAAAATGTGATTTGAAGAAAACTTCAGTAATCCCAATAAAATAAGACAGTAGAAAACTTGTAATTTTGACATCTAAAAGATTATAATACATCAATTAACTATACAAAATATATATTGGTATTTTTGGGGAATTAAAATAGAATAATACTTTTGAGGAAAAATAACTGGTTGGAAATTAAAAAGGGAATAACAGGTTGTAAAATGGTAGTTTTCAACATATCTAAAAAGAGTTGATACAATGCGACAAAAACTTTTCTTGATGTAAATATAAGTAAGCAATAAAAATGATGCAACTTGAGAGTTATATAATTCAAAGTAATAATTATTTGAAAAGTGGTGGGGACAACAGAGAAACAGATTGATACAGACTCTCTATCTATCAACAATAATAGAAGTAGATATTTTATGAGCAATTGATATGATTTGTGAAAGATGTTATCAAAACTTGCTTATCACATTGGAAAAAAAAATAGACAGAAGAAAACAATGAAGTTTTTTTTTTCTTACTTTCTCTCTTTGGGTACGGCGATTGTACAGGCTGTCTTTCAAAGCTTCAGTTCAAACTTAGTTTATATTTTGTTGAATGCCCATTAGTTAAATTAAATTTAACTGTTTCCTCTTCTATGGAGAGTTTGTTACTATTTTTCTCTGTTACAGAAAAATGTTTTCAAAACTCATTTCGAACATTATTTTCGAAGAGTCTTTCTAAGGGTTCACCTGCTTTACTTAGCGATAGAATCCGGAGTATTTCAAGATCCTTTTCTGAGGCAAAAATCTATCTCCAATCATTATCCAAAATTTTTTGTGCGTTTGAGTTTTTCTGCCTAGATGTCGTTTATCTTTATTTATGTATGTTTGGATCTTTGCTTATGTACTTATAGTTTAATGAAATCAGTTTGTGTGACAAAAAAAAAAAAAATCTTTTTGCAAATGGATCGAATATCTTAGAGAGAGAGGTGTATTGTGTGTAAGGTATTGTTTCTCTTAAGTTTTAACAATCATAAAACATAGGACCAATAGATGAGTGTTATTGAGTACAAAAAGCTTCAAAGAAACTCACAGAAATGCACTTCTTTAGATGTTGATAGTTTTATAAGGTTTTATGAAAAGTTTCTAGGTAGTATTTTGGTTTTGATTTCTGAATAATGACAATTTTCCGATCCACAAGTATTCCACTTAATGAGCATAATGTGCAGTGCACCACATGATTCGAAGTTAACATTCAAAACTTCAATATATTTTTTACTTTAATAAAACTAATGTTGATTGAAGTCATTTTAAGATTCTTCTCATTCATCATATGACATGTGACATGTCCTTATGCTCCAATATGTCAAAAATCAATTAGTGAATATATATTTATTGTTAGTTATATGACTTTAATGAAACAAAAGTTTTTTTTTTTTTTTTTTTACTGTGATCATTCANTTTAATGAAAAAAAAGTTTTTTTTTTTTTTTTTTTACTGTGATCATTCATTAATAAACAAAAGTTGTATGACTTCAATGAAACAAAAGTTATGGTGAGTAATTTTATGTTGATTGATAAATTTTCTAATTTTATTTGCAAATATCGGTCATAATGGACCTTTACTTTTATTATTGGTGACAAAAAATTGAATAATGCGACAAAACTTTCATTGCTGTAAATAACTTGAGAAGATACAATCTTTATGGATAATGAAGTCACGCAACTTGCTAATTACTACATTATTTATCAAAACATATTATCAAGTGAGAGGGACAAGAGATAAATAGATTATACTCTAACCAAAAAATAATGATTATAGATATAAAACACAACAACTAAATTATAATTAGATATACATTTCATACAAAATTGATAATAATAAAACAAATAATTTTTAAATTATATATAAATAGTACAATAATTAGATTTATTTTGCAATAAATCTGTATATATATATATGTGATATATAATATAATAACGAGACATAATTATGAATAATCTGTAATTAACGTAGAAGCAAAAGAAGAAATGGATTGATAATGACAACAATCTATCTATCATAATAGATACGTTTTGAGCCATTAATCTTATTATGTGAGAGGTTATCACAATTTGCTTATCACATTGTCTCAATAAGACGCAAACATTGTTGATTTTTCAAACTTTATTTCGTCCCTATACGTCCAATCTGGCAGAGAAAGAGCATATTCTTTCTTATACGAGACCTTCTTTTTTCCAATGACATCCAAAATAAATCATAAAACCTACTATCAATAATCAATTTCATTGGTTAAAATCTTTTAAGAAACACATTACTAAGTTTCTATAGATAAAATTTTATCTATTACCATGTAAATATTAAGCTTTTTGTGATTAAAAAATGTACAATATTAACTTTAACATAAAAACGTATCAATGCTTAAAGATCAATAGTATCAGAAGTTGTTAGGTAGCATTTTACAAATGATTGTGTTTATTACATTAATTTAATTACATCGATAACTTAAAAAAGATTCACTTAGCAAGTGTACAACTTGGTTTGCTCTTACTAATCCTAAAACAAATAGAGTAATTAATAATTCTACGACGTGAAAAGGACTTATCTTATTTGTTTTTGTTCCCATTGTTTTGAAGGCAAATAAACACAAGTGGCTTTAGATTGTTTCCAAAAGCCACTGTTTTTGAAAAAAGGTTATATAAGAACAGCGATATGCTTCATGCTGATCTGTTTAATAACTATGCAAATTTGTATTCATCTAATCTTTTAAATAACCATGTTGCAGCACTGAGATGAAAACAAAATATTAACAAAAAAGAAATAGCAAACCGTATCGATCAAAGATTATATGGTTGACTAAGTCAAATAATGCCAAAACAAAAAGGTAATTTTATGTAACTCGTTTTATGATCAATGAAACACGAATTCTATAATATATTAGAGAGACATTTAGATGACAAATAGTTTACAAATAATAAATCTCAAGATAACTCTCTGACATTTCATGCAATAAAATCAATTTTGTAATTTAAAGATATAGAAATAAAAGTAAAAACAAAGCTGGACAAAAAGATTTTGAGACATGTGAAATTTTTAAGTAAAAGTTGATACCATCTTCAATATTTCCGAGCAATCTAAAACAATTATCAACAAAACCAGACAAAACATCATCCATAAAGCAGCCAAGCGGAGTATCTTTATATATATATCATTCTAGAAAGCTAAAAAAATTGCTGAAATTTAAACCAAGAAGAGACCAAAAAAAAACAAAAAACAGTGTTTGAAAAGAAATAAAAATAAAATGAGAAAAGATTAAACATCTAAGAGATTGTGACGTAAGGAAAATATCTTACCTATCTGAAGATACAAACCACAGCCGTAGGCCGGTGGCTGACCTTTGTTTTACGGCTCAACTTAAATTATGCACTTTTCTTTTAATTTTGACAATTACACAATTTGTTGTTATTAACAACAAAAACAAAACTAGTTAGATGTCTATATTTTATCATTTCAACATGTCCTTTTCTATTTAAATCCACTGGATCTGAGAATATATATATATATATATTTAACATATATATTATATTTATAAAGTATATATTTATACTATTTATATATTATACTAATATTAGTACTGTTAATGCGATAATTAACGATAAGATTTAACAAAAGAAAGAGATCTAATCGTTAAGAAGTTCATGTGGTCAAATTGTTCGGACGTATTCAAACTCATTTTTACTGTATTTGGGCTGTTTGGACGGATTCGAGTTTGAGTTTAGTTTAGAGTACCACCAAGTAACATCTGTTATTTAATGTCTGATTTAGGGGTTCTGGTGACCGAACTAAATATCTTGATAGTTGAAAAGAATTTGAGATAGCTATCTTGGTGTGTATTAATGATGAATCTGATTGCGTAAATGTAAGTTTCTGGTGAGTGGTGATGATGTATATGCGTTGATCACTCTAACAATTTACTCAAAAACTAGACATTTAAAATCAAACACTAGTTTATAATGGCCTAAGTAAGAGTCTTATATCTCAACGACAGTTTTAAAGAAGTATATCCCAAAGAAGTGTGGTACAAAGAAGGCCCACAATTCAACTAAAAATTAAGATGGAACCATAATCTCTTTCTAGGCCCAAAATGAATCACGACAGGGACTGCATAAATTGTGATTCTTTCAAAAATAAAATGTATTGCTATCAAACATTGTTTGGTACTGTAAAAGTAAACATTGAAACTTTATCAAACATTATTGTTTATTTTGATTATTTATCTTTATACTGCTATGTTTCAATGGTTTAGCCAATGGGTTTAAATTTAAGTTCTACTGATTTATAGTTAAAACATTTGTAACGACTGAAATACGAAGTGTTCAGATGTTTTAAGAAAATAGACAGAAGTCCGGGCATTTTACCCGAATTCGAACCGAAGCTGACCCGAAATATAGGACTCAAACTCAAATGGAACAGACGTAAATACTCTATTGGGTTCTACATCTATATACTCAAAAATTCGAACCCGAACCGAAACTAAAATGGGTACCCGATATATAAATATATTTTAAAAAATTATCATTCATATTAATAATTTTAATAACTTAAATATATATCATAAATCTCAATATATTAGTAATTTAAGATCAATACAACTAAAACAAACTAAAATATTTAAAATTTTTTTATTAAATTTCTGAATTTTAAGTTTTTTTTTACTAGTTTTTTATTAGTTTTAAAATTTTTAAATAATTTAGATAGAAATACCCGTATCTGAATCGAACCCGAACCGAAACCAAAACTTTTTATAGATACCCGAACTAAGTGTAAACCCTATCACTATATTATCTATGACATATAAAGGATTTTACCTGGTTTTCAAATTCTGGATGTAGTGACTCATGAACCGGCCAAATATAATTTCTCACCTAACGTTAGATTATATAAATGTTTGTATTTTGGATTGATCTTTTACGTCCTCGTGTACGATAACTTTGATTGCTCTGAACATTATTAGGTGAGCGTACACTAGCTTACTTATTTTTACAAAAAGATTTATCTTTTTTCCTGTACATATAATTACACTCACACTACACATTATTTGTTTACTTATGACTAATGAATTCGTGCATATAAATGTTGTGAAATTGCTGAATTTGTACCATACATGCATTGGACAATTTCATAAGAAGACTCAAAACAGTTTCGGGATACAAAAGAATTAATCTTGGGATTGTGTATTGATGTTCAACGGATCTTTCGGTTATATTCTGTGGACCCATTATACAATGACGATCAATATTTTACTGAATAAGGCAATTCTCTAAACCCGAGTATATGACCAGATTTTGAGATAGTTCTCCAAAAATTATATTGTATATTGAATGGATAATTAGAAAATGACAATTGCTTTCAAATTAATTGAATATTATGATTTTCTTTCTATATTAATATATAAATATACATATACATACATATACATACTCATCCATTCTAAAACTCGTCCGTCTAACCAATTATTCCTCCGCATATGCGCTAGGCGGTGACCAACCGAGTCGAGTAATACCTAGACGATTGAAAAATTGAGTTTTGGATTAGTCTCCGCCTAAATTCGAATAATCTCTACCTAATCTGATTAATTTCTACCTAATATAATTAATATTAGATTTTAAAAGACTTTATTTAACTTTTGATTAAATATTTTAGTTAAAATAAAGAAATTTTAATCATACACATTAAATTGTTTATAACTTTTTTTGTCAACTTTACTCTTATAATTGGATCGACAAAACTCGATCCATATCCAAAGTCCATATTCTAAAATCCTTCTTTTTCCTTCTCTTTGCATCAGAAAGAAATCAAACTCTAGTGCCTGAAGAAAGCTAAAGTTTCCACTACCACTGGACCACACGTCCTCGACAATTGTTTATAATTTAATATTTTGATGTTAATTGCAACTAACAAATGATCTATAATGACATTTAATATATTTTATGTGTATTTTATAATATTGTAACACTAAGTTGTTGATTAGTAAAATTAAAACATAGAATAAATTAAAAAACTAGTCTCCGATTAATCCCCGCGTAATGTCTGATTAATTGATTAGGCGCTAGACGCTACATTGCCGCACGCATGTCGCTTGAAGAAATTCAAAACATGACTTATCCCTAATATTTTGAAAACCAGATATGATTGGCCAATCCAACTGGTTCAACTGAGACTCGTGACTAAAATTAGTTTGCGTTAAAATCAAACCCCTAAATGCTATAAAAGATCGGTAAACGACAAAAGTTAGTAGCAAACCCCGGTTCGTAAAATTTTTAATTTCAAGTTCTACATTTATAAAAGTGGAAACTCAGAGGTATAAAATCCATATATGATATATGTGATTCTCACGTTCTTATTACTAATTTTATTTAGGTAATGAATTAGAATCTTGACAAAAAAAAAAAGATCGATTCATTTTACATTGTACGTATGATCCAATAAAATAGATATAATTAATCAGATATTACTAAAACATGTTGAAACAAAAATGGAAAAATACTTTCTCTATAGCTAAATTCTTAGCTTTCACGTAAAGGGTCACTTGAGTTTTGAGTAACACAAAATTGTAAAGATCAATAATATTGTATGTTGAGTGAGTGGTGACTTAGAGATCTACTTCTTCTATTCATTGGGACCATCCTCGTCATTCCTAGCGTCACATTTATTTTTTGTGTATTAATTTGATTGGAATGTATACAAACCAAGCGTCGACCTATTATTTATCTTGTCCCTATCCCAATTACTCGACTACCCAATTATCATAGTCGTAAAGATAGATGATGCATTTAAAACATATATATAAGTAGATATCTACAAGAAGATAAAATAAAATATTTATATAATAAAATGATCAAATTTTGAGCTGGTCATTAACTATTTGATGTTCCATACATTTTTTCTTTGTAGTTTCACGAGATAAAACGTCCAAATGTATATTGTCAGAGTATTCTCGATCTGAAAAATTATTATTCCTAATAATTACTAAGCAACAAAAGAGAAAGGACATAAACTAATATGGGAAAGTTATTTAAATGGTTAACATACTCCCCAATAATAAAACTTAAGATTTGGGTATGCAGGCCAGCCCAAACTATTATTATACCTAAAGCGAAAAAAAGCACACTACCATTATTCTACAACAAATTTTATAAAATGATGCCCCTAAAAATGTTTATATATTTTGGTGTCTAAAACACATGTTTTACGTGCTTTAGCTCAGGGCCACTAGTGGGATATAGATCTTGTTTCATTGATGTAAAAAATCTATAAAAAAAAATCATAATGTACTTCTCGAATTCTTTATATAATAGAATCCTACTATAGTATAATGTTTGAAAAACAGCCATTTGGTAACAAATTAACATTTAGAAAACAAAAGCAAGTAGTTATGTCTATGCGGATATGGTCTAATGGTATAACGAGATCTGAGAATGTGTTATCACGCTTTCTTTATATTTATAAATTTCCGTAAGCTAGATCATAACCATGTGAAAATTTTTACATGGTTTTTCTGGTATCTCGATAAATCGAATCTCATTCTCCATTACTCGAAAATTACTTAGGAAAAAAAGCTTTCGTAACCTAGTTTGGAGTTCATAGTATTCGTATTCAGTAGAGTTTTTTAAATCAAGTAATTACATTTTTTTCTCACAAAACAAGTAATTTACTTAGCGGAGAACACATAGTTGATTGTATATGTTCAAGTGCCGACGAGGAAAAAAACATATTCGTCTCTGACGGAAAAAAGTTGACAAGGGTAATTTGGTAATAAAAAGAAAACTAATGAATCGCATTTGTGTAAGCATAACTTTATATAAAGACTTCAAACACTTGACAAAGCAAAAGGAAACAAAAGCAGAAGAAAAATCAAAACCTTTAACGTTTTAAGCAACAATGGCGATGGCTTTCAAGATGGTAAAATTCAAATTTATTGTTTTCTTATCAATTCTCGATCTGGTATTTATAATATTAATATACTCGATGATTGATCATACAGGCAACGACAGGGATGTGTGTAACAGATGAGTGTAAAAGCTCATTCATGGATATGAAATGGAAGAAAGTTCATAGATACATCGTTTACAAGATTGAAGAGAAGACTCGTAAAGTCACCGTCGATAAAGTTGGCGGCGCCGGAGAAAACTACTTCGATCTCGCTGCTTCTTTACCTATCGACGACTGTCGTTATGCCGTCTTTGATTTCGACTTTGTTACCGTCGATAATTGTCGTAAGAGCAAGATCTTCTTCATCTACTGGTCAGTTTCGATTTTACCTTTATACCCTTCTTTATGTCTAGCTTTGAGCATAAAAGTATAAAACCTACGATCCAAGAACCGACCCAAAATTTCGAATATTAGTAGTGCGAAACCGAAATAGTACCCTATCGTTTATACTTCTGGATATCAACCCATGACTTCGTCATTATAAAAGGGTAATTTAGGTATTTAATTCATCATAATACCAGCGTCATAACTAAGGCGACGACTTTGATCTTCTTTGTGTGTAAAATTGACAATACTACCCATTCATATTACGATTGGCTAAAGGTTAAAATAGTAATTTTAACAGGTCACCGGAGGCATCGAGGATAAGGGCGAAGATATTGTACGCAACGTCGAAAGATGGGCTGAGGAGAGTGTTGGAAGGGATTCACTATGAGCTTCAAGCCACTGATCCAACTGAGATGGGATTCGATATTATCCAAGACCGTGCTAAATAAATATTATTATCTTATATATTCACAAACACATTTTATAATAATTTTTTACTTACTTTGTCAATTAATTAACGTTAATTAGGTGTTGATTGATGTTAATTATTGCTGGTTAGTGCTTTTTTTGTTGCTTTTTGTCTCACCAGCACTACCCTTTAATTTATAACGTTGTGTTTTAATTTTCTTTTTTTAATGAAATTTGAGTTGTGTTTGATTTGTGTTGTTTTTGTCGGTTGAGCAAATATAAAAAGCTACGAATTTGTCTAAAGACTAAAAGTAACGATTTAGTATATTTTATAGTTTTTTTGGTAAATCGAAAGCTTTCGATTTTTAGATATCTGTTGACTTTAATTAGGAAAAATCTCATATTATTCATAACATTAGACCATACATTATCATTGTTTTTCACCCATACATCTTCTATGTGAAAACTAGAATTCTAAGGAATAGATTCGAACTTCACCTCTTAAACTTTTTGTACCAAGGAAACTACTAGCCATACTCACTTCGTTGTAAATCTTTTATTTATACATGAATGGTTTGTTCAAGTACACATCCGACCAAATTATTATAATGTAGATTGGTTAAGTAATTATTGAGATGTTGAAAGCAGGAATTGACAATTGTACAGTTGGTAAGATGATAACTTCGAATAGATTACACGTATGAAGAGATTAGATTGTCCCAACTTAACGATGTCGACATTTGTGTAAAGTCAAACTTTTTTTCTTTTTCTTTTTTGTAGTCAACTAAGGTCTAATTTTTCTCTGGCTCTGCGTCGTGTCTAAGCATTTGTGAGTTTGTTGTTTTTTACTTTGGATCGAAACCAAAACCTCGACAATGTTGGACCCCATTTTGATCCATGTCGATAATTTTGAAAAGTAAAGTGTAATATATTATTTCGAGTTCAAATGTTTCTGAAACGAATATTATAAGTATGCACAACATTAAAAATATTCACTCTTTCTTAGTCTTAAAATTAGTCGGATCTCGTAATAGTTTCGATGCCCAACAAATAAGGGAGTTTTTCTACTCGTTCAGGCTATTTTATGGAGGTGGAGAAGAAGCAAACAGGTCACCAAGATCAACACCTAATTAACATTGCGGCAAATCGTTTCAACTGGAATAAGTTAATATGGTAGAATCGCTAGTAAATAAAACTAACTCACGTCTAGAGAACAAAACTTCTATTTCGATAAAAGAATCTTATAATACATAGTAGAAAAGAAAATCGATACCACTCAACTGAAAAAACACTTACACAAAGTTAATGAAAGACTAGACTCGGATCAAAATCTTTGAGTAGAGATAAAGAGCCTAACCAACAAAGCAATATTAAATTAATAATATTTACGAAAAATGTTATTAACTTTTTTAAAATTTATTAATGGCAAAGACTTTGTTTATTAGATCTCAATTAAGTTTTTTTTCCAACTTAACTCATCATTAATTAAATAAGAAAGAAAAACAAATGTGCTGGTAAATGGTTAATAAACGACTGACTTCTGAAAAGTCTTTTGACACTACGGGTCAGAAAGTCAGTTTTGTAATTAAGCATACGAATAACAAAAGAAAGCGAAAAGAAGCAAAAGAGACTTTTCAGCCGGGCGAACTTCTCCAGATACGGTGCAAAGGCCGGCGATCATAATGGGTCTTCAATCATCTTCAGGAGCTCAGAATTGTTGACAGAAAAAGTAACTTCAAGCGACTGGAAGGAGATAAGAGAGAACATCACCCAAAAAAGTGTTTCAAATTCAGAGTGCAAAAGCGATAAACTTCGACGGTATCTCGAGCTTCGAAGCAAGTGCTCCCATATATGACAGCTCCATCAGCAAAGTAATACTAACCAAACCCTAAGAAGGACTCAAAGTCTTTCCAGAATCCATCCACGTACCAATAGTAAATAATGAATCTTGACATAATCGATAGAGGACTGAACATAATAGCCTGAGATACATCAAGTCTCTGAGATGTATCAGAAGCTTAAGTCTTAAAGGAGTTTAAAATACACGTGCATGTTAGTTTTAGTCTAGTAACTACTAACCAACTGAATGTGAATTAAATACTCCTATGTGAATACACAAAAACACATTATTTGCACAAACACCACCATCATCTTCGATTTCTCTTGTCCGGCGGTCGGTGGTTCTCACCGTCACCAGAAAAAGGAGGCCACCGCCTGTACCTCTCTGTCATATGTCTTTCCACTGTTATTTTTGGCTTAACGCGTCCTAGATCTGAGATTTCGTCTTCTCCGCCTTGTGACCACCAGATCTGGGTTTGTGTCTCTGTTTTTCTCCACCTTAATCCCTTTCATCTCAAATCTCATGTTTTTCTCCCTTCTGGATGAGGATTTTTCTCCCAAGAGTTTCTCTGCTGCTTAAATTCTCTCCCCTTTGGATGAAGGTTTTTCTCTTTAGAGTTTCCCTGAAGCTGCTTGGTTTCTCTGCTCCATCAATCTTTGATTGGAGTTCATCACAAGGTCTTTGTCTTTCATATTTTAGTTCAAGAATAAGTTATGTTTCAGTTTCATTTGGTAATAAGATATGTTGCCGGTAAACCCTTGTCTTAATCGAATCGCATCCTTCATTACTTTTTTCCTAAAAAGCTTGATGAATCGATTAAGTGGCTGCTTAAGTTTCCTCCACAAGAACAAAAAATCAGATTTAGTCGAGGTCTGATAAGTTGATGCTTCTCCATAACCATTAGAGAACAAGGAAATGAAGTACATGAACTTCATCTTTTCAAGTTTACTCAATTCTCAAGTGAGGCCAAAGAGATAAGAAATTATAATGTAATTGATGTCTATTATCCATTGTAATCTTGGCACTTATTTCTGTTTTTCTATTACAAGTTGAGAAGATAATTTTCGACTTTGATGTGTGAAAAAAAAAAACATACGTGAAAGAGATACGAGTGGTTATTAAAGAAGTAAACGCTCCTTCGTCAGCTTTCTTCCCTGGAAAAATCTCAGCTTTTCCAAAACCGTTCCTTTCTTCCCTGGAAAAATCTCATAAAGTTTGATTTTGTTTTTGAATAAGATGATTCACCATTGAAGCTATGATGATAGTTTTTAGCTGAAACTAACAGATAAAGGACTGGATTTTACAAAGCTTAGGACCTGCATTTTCTCTGTAATTAGTTTTTCCTCTTTTCTCTGTGTTTCTTTTTCTTAATATCTCTTTTGTTTAAACCATTTCTGAATTTGGGGTTGACTTCAGGTTATTCAAAATGTCAAATCTTCAGGCAAGAACAGGACGAGACCATCAACATTATGATAACAACTTCCGTCTCGTTTCTGGGTATTAACATCATTTACATTGCCTTTCACTTTCATATGGTTGACCTTTTTGATATGATGTGGTGTGATTTTATTGGTTTTGTTTAATGTTTTTGTTTCATTCAACTTCGAAATTTGGATATCTAAAAACAAAGCCATGATTTGCATGTTGAATGTGATGACAGATGCATTCCTTGTAGACTAGTGAAAGATGAAGAAGAGGACTCAAGTGTTGACTTTGAATTCTTGTGGTTTCATCTCCTAATCGTCATGATCTTGTTTTCCCAAAAGTTTTTTTCTTTTTGTCTTTAATTGTTGATTTTGATGCTTTTAAATCTATATGTAACAGTATAATTATGTGTTTAGGGAAGATGGGGAGACTGTTCTTGAAACTGCTTCTCGTGAAGCTATGGAAGAAGCAGGAGTTAAAGGAATACTAAGAGTAAGTTTTCTGTTTAAGACAAATCCTTTGTGGAGAGTTTTTGTATAGATTTTAAGATTAGATTGTCTTTTGGTGGTTTCTTCTATAGGAAGATCCATTAGGAGTTTGGGAATTTAGAAGCAAGAGTAGCAGTATGGAAGCTATGATATTTTATATTTTATATTACATATGATATAAAATGTAACAAATCAAGACTTATCTCAATAAGAAAACTATGATAAACCCAAATAACATATTTTTAAAAACAATCTCGTCATTGTTAACTAGGAGAATTAAGGAGGAAAGGAGTTTGGCTAAGAATGGACAAAGGAGAGCAAACATCAATCCTACCTTTGGTCCATTCATAACCATTGAAGACAAGTCACATGGCTCCCTTGGGAGGCTCATTGTGACCGTTGGAGACCAAAGGAGAAAGTCTCCTCCTTCTCTGTCATAAAGCTTAAGGCTTGTTATAAGAAGTTTTGTCTTTAGCTAATTATTTGTATTAGGAGGTTAATTGTCTATATATGTGTGTGTAATTGTACAGAAATAATTAAGAGAAAGTATTCTTTCCTCTTCTCTATCTCTCTCTCTTGAAATTGTGACCAACAACCTCAAAACTCTCTTAATCTCTTCCGTAATCTCTTCCTTAATCTCTCAATTTCCATTCATTCTTTCATGGTATCAGAGCTTTAATCATCCTAGGATAATTCTATACTCATCATTCTTCCCTAAAATCTTCTAATTCTCGAAAGAAAACTCCACTGTTGCTTCTTTGAAGATTGCTATTATCCATCGGGTAAAAGAGTGCATTTGTAGCCAACGATGGAGAACTTGAAATTCTTGGGAGTTCATGTGATTCTCAAGGGGGTTAACTACCTTTTATGGTCAAGAACCGTGACTAGTGTCTTGAAAAGCTNGTCAAGGACCGTGACTAGTGTCTTGAAAAGCCGAGGGCTTTGGGCTCACATTGAAGATGGGGTTCCAAAGAAGGCGGTGTCCGTTAGTTTGAGAGCAAAAGAAAAGGAGGGTGAGGTGAGTGCTGCAATGGCTGCTGGAGAGGATGAAGCAAAATGGTATCAAGATGACCAAGTTGCCCTAGTCCTCATTCAAAGCTCACTTGACCCATCCATCCATGAAGCTTACTCTCATTGTGAAAATGCTAA
>OVAX01000805.1:51494-63519 GCA_900406405.1 Lepidium africanum | reverse complement strand
TTTCTATCTATCTTACTTATTTAATTGTAGACTCCTTGCTGAGCAAGCCAACCATACAACGAACCAAATTTCAATAGTTGATCAGATTAGATAGGCATCAAAAATATTTGATATTAATTGAAGAATTAATTTTAATCCAATTTTGATCATATAATTAAATAAGAATCGAATCCTAATCAAAATAGGAAGGAACCAAATCTTCTTTTATGATTTGATCATAAACGAAATTGAAGATTCACCTTTCCTTTATGGATTACAATTGATGAAAATAATTTTAATCTTATTAAAACTATTTCAATTATTCATTAGTTGATCTTAAATAAACATTAGAATTTTAATCAAATTAGAATTCTTTATATATATAAAAGATCAGAGGTGATTGACACATACCAATTCAAACATGGTCAAAGATTGCGGCCAAAGCAATCTAAACGAGAGTACTTATGATACAATTATGCACGGTTTCATGAATCAATTTAAGCATAAGCCAATAACAATTATTGGATGATCAAATCAAATGTAATTATCAATCAATCTCAACATACGATTTCGATAAACGATACGACGACGAACATCAACGAATCATATAATGAACATCGATTAACTTTTTAATCTCAAGCATCTTGAAGCGATCGGATTTATTTATCAAAATATATATTAATCTTATATCCAATTTCAGAATTAAACATGTACGTTCTTATACCACTGAAGGAAAACGAACTAATTTGCAACATAAACAATTAACAAGTATGAATCAAACAAGATTTCATGCAAATTCTGAATTACAATCTGATCTTATGGTTTAGAATATACCTTGAAGTTTTGCAGCGGAAATAATTGACTAAACCGAGATTCCTTTAGCACTCCAAACGTAGTGTCTCTATCGGTATCCACACGCACACAAGCTGGATCGGGAACGGGATGCTAGTGCCGTTGAGATCAAATCTCCTTCTCCAGACAAATGTTTTGTCTCTGATTTAGGGTTGCTGTGTCTGTGTGTTATATCTTGAAAACTAACGTTTTCTTAATTTTTATAGACACACATAACCTAATCACATTAGTTTTAGTAAAATGCGCTTAAGCCCAATATAAACACATTAAACTAAATCTCATTTAGTCTAGTTAATGGGATGGAGCCCAACACATAACAAAGGATAACAATTATTCTTTTATGTGTGTTTAACGTAAACATATATCTAATATATGTGTCCCTAAATATAAATGTACTTTGATCCAATTTTCTTAGGTGTGTGACCCTATAGGATCATATAATATCAGTAATAGATTCTCAATCTATAGATTATAATTGGTTTCTAGCAAAACATTATAACCACCTAATATTATACGATATCGAATTCTCGATTATACGACTTCGTAAAAGAAAGTACTAATGATTTCAGGACATTCCCAACAGTACCTTCACAGAGAAACAATGGTGAAGTTGGGCATCGCCAAACAATGGTGAGGTCCATGGTGAAAAAACACTTTTTCGGTGACTCAATTCAAACAACTTTTTGAACCCCCACCTTTTAATGGACGCGACATTCATTTCGAGCGAAAGGAGCTATATATTCTATGGCAGATGATAGCGGGTTCTGATCCATATGATCCGTCCAAGAGCAAGTGCACAAATCAAGAATCCCAGGATCAGGTACTTCCACAAAGTGATTGTGTGCACATGTTTCACCAGAAACGAGTCGGGGAATTGTGAAAAAAACAGAGCTTGAGATGATAGAGGAGGGGCTTAAGAATATCCTCAATTATACTTGTTACAGGATGGCCTTTTCAGGAAATTTGAACAACAACGGATTCACAAAGGCGCTGATAAAGCAGCTAGTTAGTTAAAAAACTTGGGATGGTTAGTTACAAAACAAGGCAAAGAGAACAATATGAGTTGGCAGGATGAGAATATTGGAGGCATGTAGCATGACTTTGAAATCGAAATCAATCCCTCCAGATTGAATCGACACAACGTACCTCCAGCAGCACAAATTCTTAAAAAATGCACCAAAAAGAGGACTCTGAATGTACAAGTTTACACTCCCAGCTACAGTAAATAAGGTGAAAATACTGTTTCTGAACATAGACCTTACAACAGTTGGAGTTGCGGGTAATGTTGCATTCATACCTCCAGTAGAGTTCCTCAGTGGAGGTCGAGGCTAGACAAACCGTCCGGCGCAGGAGCAAGAGCTGACTGAGATGAACTATGCAACACCAAAGTGCTTATACTTTGACAAGTATGTGGACCCAAAGATGAGCAAAGGCATAAAAGTTGCTCACAAACATACCAGTCCTCTGCAGAGAATAGATCGACCAACTGGAAAGACAAACAAATAGCATCACTTGTGGCGTATTTCAAGGAGTTCAAATTTGGTTCTAGCTCTCGAAAAGAGAGAGATTCAACCCCTTAAACTTTAGAGGTCCAACTCCCCTGCCTCTCACACGGTCCACATCATTCTCGCAGGAAACTAGATGGCACTCCACATCATCGCAACCTCGCAGGGCATCAACAAATATCCAAAATCCCCAACAACAAGAGACAATACCTCAATTCTGCCACTTTGATCTTAACTCAACCACTCAACTCGAGTATGCTGTCAAGTCAGGCGGGGAGCACTACAACTACACTAAAAGAAATCATGAGCTGAACTAAGATACATATCCTGATCCACCCGCTCGAAGAACCTCATCAAGTCAAATTCGCTGGCGGAGAAGTGCAAGCGCCAAGCGACATCTTGAAGACAGGGAAGTGAAGTCTCAAATTTTCACACTTCAAGCAACAATGAATTTCCTGGATCTGCTAGAGTCATACCCATCCTACACTTTCCCACCTGGACAACAACATGATCAACCACTTTTTACTAACAGCATGGATGTGGATCAGCAGGGTGGTCCTTGTTTTGGTGAGGTACCAACTCTAGACTTCTCTTGTATATATCATTGTATATTTCATTTTTTTTGTTGGTCTATGATCTTCTTTCAAGCTTTTATCCACACAAGGGACTGTGTGATTTAAGTTTGGGGGAGGGTTCTAGAGGATATTAATGTTGCTTTATGTGTTTCTTAGTTTTGATTTCTCGTAGTTCATGCATATCACTTAAGGCATAAAAATCGAAAAAATATTTTCCTTTTAGCATCTTTGATCATAGCATTGCATATAAGGCATAGAAAAACCAAAAAAATCAAAAAAAAATTTCAAAAATCTTTAAAAGAATGTCATTTAGCTGCATTCATATGAATTGAGTCTAGACATTACATTGGGAATTATGATGAATTTACCTTGCAAGTTGGATGGTTTATATGCTAAATTCACTGCCCCATGTTGATGTTGTTTGATGCTTGCTAACTTGTTTGAAATATAAGACTGCACCATGCTAGGAATTTTTAGTTTAAGCTTTATATCTTAGCTGAACCTTGCTGTGATTAGACGCCATTCCTTGCTAAGTGATAACCTGAAACGGGTGCTTAATTATCAAGTCTATGCATTAAGTCTGAACTTGTGGATTACAAAATACTTGGATTTCCTTTTTCCTTTTTTGTATTTATCCTGTTAATCCAAGTATACTCCCACCCCAGCCTAACAGTTGTTCAAACCATGCCTTGTTTACTTTGTGATATTGTGTGAGGCCTATCTTGGGAATAAGCTTGGTATAACATGTTAGGTGAGAATCGGCAAAGATAAGGATTCATGTAGGCTCTAGTTCACAATTTTTGGACCAGCTAGGACTAGGTGGATTCAATTTGGGTAGTGGGATGTTTATATCTTATGCATTGGAAAGGATAAGAAAAGGAATTGGTAAAAAGTCTGAAAGTATATAAGTACTCTAAAGGTTTTTGGGAATGAAAGTGCCAAAAAAGGTTCAAAGTGAAGCAATGAAAACTTAAAAAAAAAGTCTAGAAAATCTTATGGTATAAAAAGAAAAGAACCAGAGCTTTCAGTTGTAAAGAGAACACAAGCCACTATAAGCTACAAATAAATGATCTCTCCTTAGATTGGAAAAGATTGAAAATTAAGAATGCATATTGTGGAGTTGGTTCTTAAAAAGAAAACCTTGTGTGTCAAAGGGTAAAATCATGATCATCTTCGTTGGGTAAAAATGAATAGGCTGAAGATCAATATTGGGTGTTTGGGTAAATGAATTCTTATCCTTGTCTGCGTCGATTGGTTTTCACCTTTAGCATTTGATAATAGGATTTTTAATCTAGCTATCAAATCCTTATAGCATATAAGGTTATCGAACCAATGAGGAGTTACTAGCACTTAGGATATGAAAGACTACTCTAATCCAGGTATATTCAAGCTGTGATTTTGTGAACAAATTAAAACAGCAGCAAATCATAAACAGCAAGAACAGTAAGAACAGAATAGTAAAATAAAGAGCAGTGAAATAACAAGTAGTGAAATAAAGAGCAGCAAATGAATAAGCATTAAAGTAGACTAAGCAATATGCAAATGGATGGGCTCTTGAGGAGTGGTATCAACGATCAAAGCAAACCCAAGGACTCTCAATCTCATCTAACAAACCAAGTGGATGAACCCTAGACTATAGATTCAAATGCAATCAAAACCATTCTCATGGAATCTAAATCTTTTCTCAGCCTGCAACCTAACCCACTCTCATTGTGATCCACAGTCAAGAAGGCATGATGAAACAACCTATTCTAACCAATATGCAACCTCAACAACCAACATCTTGGGTAAAGAAAACAAATCTCAGAACTAGGCTTATTCAGGCATTCCATCAAACACTTGGTAGGTGGATGAAAGCCTAAGATCAAATCTCAAATGGCCAGTATGAGATTAGCAGTAAGAACACCTAAACTAAAGAGTTCTAGCATCAATGCACTTAGATGAGCTGAGAAATCCCTAGATCTACCAAGATCTCACCATTTCCTCAAAAATCCATATGATATCTGCTCACTAATCATAGATGCAAACATAAACTCAGAAATTAAAATGGAAAGCATGATTGGAAAGAGAATAGAAAGATGAACAACAAAGATAAAAGAAGCAAAAACTCAAACTTAAACTATCATTGCCTAATCTAGCAAATCTTACAAGAGAAATGAGAGAAAAGTGAAATTAAAATGTTGCTAGATCTGGAAAATGACGTGATAATGTGTTGGTGGGCTAAAAGGGTATTTATAGCCCATTATATAAAACCCTATAAAAGTCAACGTGGAAAAAAGTCATCAAAACGAAATCAGATAGGCAACTCGACCCATGTTGGTCGAGTTGTGTGGTCAAGTTGTCCAAGTTTTCAACTTAATTCTTCAACTCAAGGCTTGGTGGTCGAGTCCTCTACTCAAGTTATTGTTCAGCTCTTCCAAAATGTCTAACTCTAAAGTAAGTGATCGAGTCTTCTGGTTCATCTGGTCCGTAGGCACCAAACTCGACATGTTTGGTCGAGTTAGTAAGTTGAGTTTTACCCAAATCTTGTCCTTAGCCACTTCCATGATCATCCTTAGTACTCCAGTTCGGTCCATGCAAGTCTCCACTCTCAAAACAGCTCCTGAATGCTCCAAAACACCTAGAAATTGCTCCAAATGTAGAATGTATGCAATGCAAATGAAAATTGTGCAATATGAACCTAGAATGACTCTATAGTGATGGAAATACTCTGATATGTATGCAAAACATGCTGAATAATGCTTCTAAAATGGGCTAAAATGCAGACATATCAGTATTATACTGAAGCTTATTCCATTTTGGAGTGATCTTTGTGCAGATTTGACTGAGCCATATACATGAAAGAGATCACTTTAATCTCTTAAACAATTCCCTTAGCCAAACAAGTGTTTAGGAGATGCATAACTAAATACATGGTTTGGAATTAATGAATGTTTTTGGACTTGAGATTGAACTTGGATTAAATTGTGATCAGCATGGTTAACGTTTTTGGAGTAGGGCTTGTTAGTATTGCATCCTAGAACATCCAAATAGGATAGTGAGTTTAGTATTTGAATCAGCTTGATGTGGTTTTGAGTACTTGGTTTGCAACCTCTTCCCCTAGTTTGTTCTTGTCTGTTTGCTTGAGGGCAAGCAAATAATAAGTCTGGGGGAGTTTATATGTATGCATTTTTATTAGTTTTAGATGTCTCATTTTGTCTAGTTTGCATACATTTCACAACATTTTCATCTGTTTTAGAGTCCAAATAGCTTTATTTGCATACTTTGCATTTGCATTTTGCATTGCACACATATTGCATTGAAGGAGTTTTCATGTACTTGGAGAGCACAAATTGGAGCATTTTGGACATTGTGGAGACTTTAGGACTGAATGATCAGCTTTGACGCAGCAACAGTAGTATTGGGACACACTTGGAGTCAAATGGGAGCATAGGATGGACATAACTGAACCAACTCAATGTGACCACTCGAGCAGATGGTAGAGTTAATAATTCTACTTGAGCTCGAGCTTGAGTTGATATTTCACCATCTAAGTTGACTGTTCCACTCGAGTCACAGCTCGAGTAGATTGTGCTACCAACCAACTCGACGGGCCACTTCAGTGTATGAGCCAAATTGAAGCTTGGTTTGATCACTTAATGGGCTGCTATATATTGCCCGAGTTACTTTAGGTTTTAGGAAGCAAGAATATAAATACCCCTTGTTGTTATTGAAAATTGACATCTTTGTTGTGCTTCTTTTGTGCAAGAGCTGTAAAAAAATAGTGTTATAATACTAGTAATTATCCAATCCATATATTTTAATATTTTTAGTTTTACCGACTCAAGTCTTGACCGACTTTAGTTTACTATAAATAGGAGCATCACCATTATGTTGTAGATACACACATGAATAAAGTAAGAGTTTATAAGCTTCTCATGTTTCTTTCATATTCACGAACAAAATAATATATATAGTTATTGTTATTTTCTAACATGTTATCAACACGAGCTGCTCTGTTCTAATACAGAACCGAATGTATGATTTAATTCCTATTTTATTATAATGAAGGGGCTATGTCTCTGGGTGATCTGCTCCCCACATATATATGTAGACTTAGTTTATATATTGTTATGACGGCCGGTAAGCCGTATGGATGATTTACTCTCCATACTTAAATATTAATTTCGGGATGATAGGCACTGCCTTCCCCGAATCAATCCTTCAGTAGGCTCTGCCTTCACAATCATGATCATATGGTAGACTATGTCTCCTCAGATCAATATCTTTAAATGTTGGCGATAAAATAAATTTTGTTCAGATGACAAAATATTTTCAATTATTGCTTTCTTTATTTTATGTTTTTATTATGCAATTTTAAAATATTGTTATTATTTTTAACTCAACATTTAAATTGAACTATCGCAAAATTAACAAATTGTTATATTCAGTTATCATGTCAATTTTTGGCTAAATTCGGTATCGCTTCCCTCTGGAAATAATTATATGAGATGGGCAGTTATAACAAGGATGCATTTAAAAAGTAATAAGCTCCTTGATACCATCGGTAAGTCAAAAATGATTTGTGATGAGAAAAAGGCAAATGCCATGATCGTTTTATTTCACCATATCCATGATGGTTTTAAAATGAATATATAAGATTTTGGAGATCTTTAACAATCACACAATAAAATGAAAGTGTGATGTTAAACCATCAATCTAGATCAGCTTCATGCCTAGAAGTGAATATTGCATTATTCATTTATAATGATTACAATGGATGTAGACAAGGTCGATGAAATGGTCGTGGTCATGAACAAAATGGATATGGATATGGACATGAACATGTAAAAGTTCTATCTAAATGATTTAAGGTCCAAAGGAAATGAAGTTCGTTATGTGATAAATAAGCAACATAAGAAAAGTTACGACATATGCAGTATGAAAATACATTGAGAGTGTACTTGTAGTATGCGAAAATATGTAGCCGATATGTATAAATCAAAAAAGAGAAATGTAAAACAAAGAGAAATCAACTTCATATATGATAAAAATGGACCTAATATTAAAAGTATAAATAATGATATACATATCGATGTAGCTGATTTTGTTGATCTTGAAGATATCAACAAAACTCTAAACAATTAAAAATCTTCCACAAGATGATAATATGACATGATAATGCTTTATTATGTTTCTTTTCGCTTACAGAATAGTTTTTATTTGATATTTAAATTTCATTTTAAATATATCAATGCATCTGTTTATAATCAGAAAATGTTGAAACTTGAGGACGGGCATAGAGATATTTATCTGGCAGACAGTGCTACAACACTTAAGAATAAAAAGTATTTCTCCTCCCTTGACATAAATTATTCCACTGGGTGAATACTATATATAGTAATGCAAAATTTGCAATGGGCTCTAGAAGAGCATGTTTTTCAATGCTAGGAGGAACAAAATTTGAAATAAATGATGCATTGTATTCCCCCAAGTCTTACAAAAACTTATTAAGTTTTAGAGATATTCGTAGAAATAGATATCATATAGAGACTATAAATAAGAATGGCATTGAATATATTTGCATTACATCAGTCATTCTTGAGAGAAAATATCTAATGGAAAAGCTGTCAGCTTTATCTTCCGGAATATATTCCACAAAATAAATGTGGTTGAATCATATATAATGTAAACTAGAAATTTACATGTACGTTCAAAATCTGGTATGAACATTTAAGGTATCCTGGTTCAGTCATGATGAAAAAAATGTGGAAAATTCAAATAGACACCCGTTGAAAAACCAGAAGATTTTTCAAACGGGAGAATTTCCATGTAATGCTTGTTCTTTTAGAAAACAAATAACTCGGCCATCACTAGCAAAAGTTAGGAATAAATCTCCACTATTCTTAGAAAGAATTTATAGTGATATATGTGGGTCTATCCACCCACAATGCATGCCAAAAAATATTTCATGGTATTAATTGACTCATCTAGTAAATGGTCACATGTGTGTATATTAAGCACACAAAATATGGCTTTCGCAAAATTTGTTGCCAAAATAATCAGGTTGATAACGCTGGTGAATTCACTTCACAAGCCTTCAATGACTATTGTATGTCATTGGGAATTGATGTTGAACATCCAATCCCATATGTCAACACACAAAATGGCATGGCTGAGTCTTGAACGNATCCCATATGTCAACACACAAAATGGCATGGCTGAGTCTTGAACGGCTACAAATTATTGCGAGACCATTAATAATGAGAATAAGACTCCTAATTTCAATATAGGTTCATGCAATTTTGCATGTTGCAGCACTCATTCAAATAAGGCTGAGTGCATATAATAAATACTCTCCATCAGAATTAACATCTGGCTGGAAGCCCGATATATCTCATCTCCGTGTTGTCCCCATAGCGCCACCACAAAGAACAAAAATGGGACCACAAAAGAGATTGGGAACACATTTTTTGTATACATCACCTAGTATAAATCGGTATTTGTAACCAAACACTGGTGATTTGTTTACGACACTTTTTGTCGATTGCCATTTTAGTGAAGATAAATTTACAGCGTTAGGGGGAGGAACTAGAGAAGTTACAAAAGATATTACATGGTGTACACCTTGATCCCCCTACAAAATAACATGAATTGGAAGTTCAGAAAACTGTGCATTTGCAATATTTCTCAAACTAGATGCATTCACCGATACAAAAATGGTGAAAATCATATATACCTGTTGTGAATGTTCCATCAAGAGTTATTGTTCCAGAAAAACAAAATGATTGAAATATAACAAATGAACCTAAGGTTCAATATATGATCAAAGAATAAAAATCACTGAGGAAAAAAGAAATTGGAAGAAATGAATGAAAGTGGTCCAGAAGAACCACATACATATAAAAGTCCTGAAGAGGACATTAATGTTGAAAATCATGAGATTTCCATCAATTATACCCTAAGTGGAAAATTATGGGTTAGAAATGAGATAGAAGATGATGATGAAATTTTCTTATTCTCTGTATCAAAAGAAATTGATAATGAAAGTGATGATCCAGATCCAAGTTCCATACTAGAATGCCACAAGATATCCGATTGGGAGAAATGGGAAATGGCCATAAAATTGAGTTAACCTCCCTCAATAAAAGAAATGTTTTTGGACATATTGTCACAACACCCTAACATATAAAACTCGTAGGGTATAATTGGGTTTTTGTTCGGAAGAGAAATGAGAAAAATGAAGTAACAAGATATAAAGCTCGACTTGTTACCCAAGGTTTTTCTCAAAGATCGGGTATAAATTATGAAGAAACATATTCCACAGTAATTGATGCAATTACATTTAGCTTTTTGATGAGCCTAGCGGCATTTAAAAATCTAGAAATGCATCTAATAGATGTTGTAACAGCATATCTATATGGATCACTGGATAATGATATATTTATGAAAATCCCAAAAGGATTGAAAATGCCTAAGGCATTGAGCTCAAAATCTAAAGAGATATGTTTGGTCAAATTACAGCGATCACTTTATGGATTAAATAAAATCCGAACGCATGTGGTATAATCGCTTAAGTGAATATTTGTTGAGTAAAGGATGTACCAACAATGTGATATTCCCTTGCATATTTATTAAGAAATCATTATCCAGATTTGTGATCATAGTTGTCTATGTTGATGACCTGAACATAATTGGAACTCAAAAGGAGATTAATGATGCAAGAACTCATATGAGAGAAGAGCTCAAAATGAAAGATCTTGGACAGACCAAATTTTGTCTTGGGCTCTAGATCAAGCATCTTCGAAATGGAATTTTCGTACATCAATCAAATTCTATGAAAAGGATCTTAAAATGCTTTACATGGATAAAGCGACTTCTTTAAGTACTCCAATGGTCAATAGATCACTTAATATCGATAAAGATCCATTATGACCTTGTGAAGATGACGATGAGGTATTAGGTTTTGAAGTACCTTATATGAGCGCTATTAGTGGACTTATGTATCTTGCAAATTGCACTAGACCAAATATAGATTTTGCAACAAATCTGTTTAAAAGATACAGTTCGTCACCTACGCTCAGACACTGGAATAAAATAAAATATATATTTCGTTATCTACAAGGAACAATTGATTTGGGATTATATAATAAGAGAAACTCTAGTGTCGATTTAGTTGGTTTTGCAGATGCAGGCTATTTATCATATCCACATAAAGCTTGATCGCAAACCGGATATGTTTTTACAATTAGGGGCACTGCAGTTTCTTGGCGTTCCCAAAAGCAGACTCTAGTCGTTACCTCGTCAAATTATGCAGAAACAATTGCACTTCACGAAGCATGTAGAGAATGTGTATGGCTTAGATCAATGACTCAACATATATAATGAGCGAGCGGAATAACCATAAATAAATAGCCAACAAAATTATTTGAAGACAATGATGCATGTGTTGCTCAACTCAAAGATGGTTAAATCAAGAGCGACCAAACGAAGCACATCCCCCCAAGATTTTTCTCTTACACACGGGAACTCGAGAAAAATCAAGAAGTAGATATCTAGTATGTCCATTCAATGGACAATGCAGCATATTTACTTACAAAAGCGCTCCCCAGTACAATGTTCAGAAAACATGTTCACAACATCAGATGCGTCAACTACGAAATCTATGATGTCCATCATTTCAGGGAGAGATTATGTAACTATACTCTTTTTTCATTTTCATGGTTTTTATCCACTATGTTTTCTATGATAAGGTTAACAAGACATTACGTAATATGATACTAGTAATTAAGCGGGAGTCTTATAATACTAGTAATAATCTATTCCATATATTTTAATATTTTATAGTTTTACCAACTCAAGTCTTGACCAACTTAAGTTTACTATAAATAGAAGCATCACCATTATGCTGTAGATACACACATGAATAAAGTAAGAGCTTATAAGCTTCTCACGTTTCTTTCCTATTCACAAACAAATATTATAATATATATAAATATAAATATATATATAGTTATAGTTATTTTCTAACATGTTTTCCAGTTTGTAATTCCAAAAATAAACTTTCTCTTTATGATTTTCTAATGCAAATTTTCTTTTCTTTTTAATCTTGTTTATCATTTCGTTTTAGTTTAC
>OVAX01000805.1:0-51452 GCA_900406405.1 Lepidium africanum | reverse complement strand
TACCTACTGTGATTTCTGTTTTTTTTTGTTTACTTCATAATTTCTGAGAAGTTCATTTAGGGTTCTTGAGAATGGGTTAGATTAGTGCGGATCTTAGGTTTTCTAGGTTTCTTGAGAGTATAATAGGTTAGATCTCATTTGTTTTGGTGATGCTACTGCTTATTTCACTCTGATCAATTAAAATATGTTCTTAGACATTCTAGTACCCAATAGGTGTTTGATAAAATGTCTGATCGAACAAACTTTAGAGATTCACACTCTTAGCTCGAGGGATCGATTGTCTAACGTGTTTATCAGCTGGATTGAGTTGTTTCTTCATGCATCTTATGTTGTTAAACGCCTATGATGATATGGTCTGTTGATAGCTTAGTTGAGATGGTTTACCACCAGAATGGATTCAATAGTCTACGAATTCATTGCCTAGAGATCTGCTCTGTTGAGTTTTGTTATGCACCTAATAGATCTAAGTGATCCACTAATTCATGATTCCCACTACTCACGAACCCACTTTCTCATCGCCTATTGCTTTGTCTGCTGCTCTGTTTTTTAGTGCTATGTTTTGCATTCACTCTGTTTCTGCTATTTGCTCTATTTCTCCTTTAGTTTCTTTTCGAATTTGATTTAGGATTTGCTAGATACAAATTACTCTGATTGGCTTGGATTAAAGAAGTTGATTGTGTCCTGATTGATAGTTACAATCTTAGTTGGATTGATAGCCTATTGTATTATGATGATATAATCTAGTAATAGGTATGTGATAGTAAAATCATGTTAATAATGGATCAAATTGAATCATGCACATACCAACTCGATGAGCCGCTCCAGCAGATTTTTTTTCACTCTTGCCAGCTCAACCACTAACTTTTACCTACGTGGTCAAGTTAGCCGATTCTGAATTATTTTTGCTGACTTTTTATTTTTGACCTTTTTATAGGTTTAGTGGGATAGTAATATAAATACTCCACTTATATCACTAAAACGACTATCCTCGTTTTTACCTCTTTGGTGCAAGGATTATTTCTCTTTGTAATTTTAGAACCCAAACCTTTCCTCTTGTGAATTTTAATGAAATTTATGTTCTCTTTCAATCTTGTTTATCATTTCTTTTATAGTTTTCTGATTATGTTGTCTATTATGAATTCTATTGTGTTTGTGTTTTTAATAAATTTTGAGTAAATTATTTAGGGTTATTTGGGAAATGGGTTAGATTAGTTTGGATCTTAGGTTTTCTAGGTTGCTTAAAGGTAGATTAGCTTAGATCTCTTTTGTTTTAGTGTTGTAAATGTTTATTTCTCTTTGATCAATTGAAATCCATTTTTAGAAATTCTAGCACCAAAAAGGTGTTTGATAAAATGTATGATTGAACCATCTCAGAGATTTACACTCCTAACTCAAATGATTGAATGTTTAAGGTGTTTGCTGGATAGATTAAGTTGTTTCTTCACTCTAGATAGGTTGTTAAATGCTTATGATGATAGGGTATGTTGATAGCTTATATGAGTTTGTTTGCCATGAGAGTGGATTCAATAGCTTATGAACTTAATGCCTAGAGATCCACTCTGTTTGAGTTTTGTTAAGTAACGTAGTAGACTTAAGAGATCCACTGATCCATAATCTCCACTCCACAGGAACCCTCTTTCTTATTCGTTTACTTAGTATTCTATCTCTGCTTAATTCTCTTTTTTTATTGCAACATGCTCTGCTTTCTTTCTAGTTTCTAAATTATGTCTCTATTCCGCTTATCTGATGTTTCTTTCTATTATCTGCTTGTTTAAATTGCTCATTTAGGTTGCTAGAAAACCATTGAATCTATTTGGCTTGTATTAGAATAGTCTAATCACATTATGATTAATTAGTTACTCGCTCATTCGGTCTTCGATAGCCTATTATACTACTATGAATAAATTTGTGTAATAGGTATTTCAAACTGAGTAAAATCATGCTATCACCTACACACCACACTAGCTTTTGTTGTTATCTGGTTTAAACCAGAATCTCCTCAAGTTATTGCTTCTCTTTGTGTTTACAAGGCAACCTCCTTATTTATTTGGTGTCTTCCTTTGACTATTACCATGTCTTTGTGATGTCTTGTGCGTGAATCTTCTCCATGTCTTCTTCGGTAATCTCTGTTACCAGTTCTCGTCTGCGTGAATCTTCTCCATGACTTTTTTTGGTAATCTCTGTTACTGGTTCTCATCTGCATGAATCTTCTCCACGTCTTTTTTGATTATCTATTTTGAATGAAGTTTCAGAATTCTCCTTCCATGACTCCAAATCCACATATGCTTTCTCCCTTTCCTTTTGATAAGATTTTACATCTCATTTTTATCGCTTTTGGAGTCTTCTTCTTGAAGGTATATATTGCTTGTGAATATGTTTGTGAAGGTTGATGGTGCTCTCTATCATCACCACCTCTTCTTTTTCAATTTCTTTATTTTTTTATTTCTCCTTTCTTCTTATCTCACTAATTATTTGTTGTCTCCATCTTTCTCTTCTTCATGCAACAGACTTCTTCCTTTCTTATTTTGCTTGGACAAGCTCCGGGATCAAGATAAACTCTGATACAACGTTAGACTATTAATTTTATAAAATATTAAGAGAATGGATAAACATAGTAAGAGATAAATTATCAGATCTCCTTCTAAAGAAAAAAAGAACAAAAACTAGGAATTTTTATATGTCATAACTTATTGTTTACTTTAAGACAAAACTATTTTATATGAGTTAATTACTCAAATGGTGCATATAATATATGTAATTACTAATATGGTGTGTGGTATGTATGAAGATTGGAAAAAAAGTTGAAATGTCATAAACAACAATTGAGTTTCATTATATTACAAGAATGCCAATGAAAAAAAAAGTAAAAAAATTAAAACAGAAAAACAAAAGGGTTTTTACCAAACCCAAAAATTCTTTTACAGTAACTTTCTGTCTTCTTCTCTCTTCTCTTCTTCCGCTTTTTTCCTCTTCCTCTCTCTCTTCTCCCCCCGGTGTTGTCTTCCTCACTTTCTCGGCCATTCCTCACTTCTTCTCTCTTTACTTCGCCGCCTCTCCTTCTTCTTCGCCTCTTTTTTCTTCGCGTTTCCTTCTCCTTCTTCTTTGCCTCCCTTCTCTTTGCGTTTCTCCGCCTATATCATCAAAAGAGGTTAGTTTCTGGTTCGAATCTATGATTTTGAAGTCGGGTTTTTGAATCTGGAATCTGGGTAACTTGGATTTTAGTGTATTTTGGTTGAAATCTTAGAATGTAGTTGTAATCTCTGATTTTAGGATGTATTTTTTGAAATTTGTTGTTGTAATCTCTAATCTTTGTTCATTACTATGTGATAGACGTTGTAAGGATGAGTAGACTTTGAACAAAAGTTCGTATATGTATTCACGATTTGGACTGCCTAATTCTATGGTTTAGTAGACTTTGCATGTAGTTTGGTAGACGGTATACGAATGAGTAAAATTGGACTCTGTAAGTTAAGGTGTAGTAGACTTTATATGTAGTGTAGTAGACTATGTTAGTCGACTTGATATGTTCAGAAAGATCATTTAGGTTGAAAATATGAGTAGTAGACTTTGTCTCAACTGTTTGATATGGTTTAGTATACGGTAAGAGACGTGTGATAGACCTTATTATTCATTGGTAGACTATGTGTGGTAGACCTTATTCTTGATTGGTAGACAATATTCTTCATTGGTAGAATATGTGGTAGACCTTATTCTTCTTGATTGGTAGACCTTATTCTTCGTTGGTAGACTATGTGGTAGACCTTATTCTTATTCTTGATTGGTAAATTTTGTGGTAGACCTTATGCTTGATTGGAAGACTATGTGGTGGACTTAACAGAGGGTTTAACAGACGCTTTGGTAGACTTAATTTGATTTGTTTCTATCTATGTTTGCTTGATATAAAAAGGTATGGCTGTGGAAAAGCTGTACCCTAGGAGGTTTTATCGAGACGATGTAGTGGGATTGGTAAAGAAGAGCGTTAACCATCATAGCCGTCTTAGTGAGCTTGTGCATATGATGAGAGGGGTTGGGGAAGATGCTTACACTGATATAAAACAAAAATCATCCCTAGGAGTGTTGCTTAAGCTTGCAGCTGCGGATTACAAATGGACTGGGAGGCATGTGCAGCAGCTATTGGCCAACAAACTCAAAACGAAAAGGGAGTATGAGTTGTGGTGTTTGGTTGGGAATCGACCTATTCGATTTTTCTTGAATGAGTTCGAGGAAATTACTACTCTCAACTATCGGCTGCAGGATGAAGATGATAAAACTCTTACTAAGGGGGATTTGTGGAAGGAGATGGGCTTGATACATGGTGATGGTCCTACTCTTGCTGAACTCAAAAGGGTGTTGAAAGGTTGCAGGCAATAGACTTTTGAGAAGAGAAAGATGGTTAGGCTGCTTATGATCTTGTTTGTGGGTATCTATGGTCTTCACCCGAATAGTAGGCTCCCTGTTTTTGCTGCAAAACTGGTCATGGATCCTGATAGGTTTGAGAGATATCCATGGGGTAGAGTTGAACAACTCATAACTAGCCTCAGAGCTGCACAGTTAACCAATGCTTCATACACTATCCATGGGCTTGTGCATGCTGCTCTAATATGGGCATACGAGTCCATTCCAGGACTAGGTGAACATTTGTGGTGGAAGAAGAGATGGCGATATTCCACTTTTCTGATGGTCATCGAATAAGCATGGACTAGGTATTGAAGACATCATTGAACACGATATGGACATCAGTGAAGATCATAAGGTAATGTCATACTTGGTAGACTCTGATGTTCTGATATTATAACTGTGTAGTAGACTATAATATTGTATGATAGATTATGTTGGTAGACCTTAGGATATGTGTAGTAGACTTTTCTTTAATAGACTCTGTAGTTAGTCTTTAGGTGGTAGAATATTTAGTAAACTTTGTTTTGGTAGACTATGGATATGTGTAGTAGACTTTGTTGGTAGACTATGTAATTAGCCTTCTAATAGTAGACTTTGGATATGTGTAGTAGACTTTGTTGGTAAACTATGTAGTTAGCCTTCTGATATGTATAGTAGACTTTGGATATGTGTAGTAGACATTAATTATTTATGGTAGACTTCTAATATCAATGTATTCTTAATGTAGGTTCGCGTGAAGCACCTATGCTTGAAGCCTGCCATAGAGATCAACCCCATTTGGGCCAACGATGTTGGTGATCCACGGGTGGACAATATGATCCAACACATATTGGATAGCATATTAGATGAGTCATTCTGGAACAAAAGTCCACCACGAGCTGCTGTGATGACAAGCTGAATGAAGAGGAAGGCTGATAACCATAGTAAGCAAAGGAAATCCAAGCAACCCACTCCAAGAGTCCAAGTCAAGGAGCCTGAGAAGAAGAAGACGATTGAGCGGACAAAGGATAAGGCAAAAAGTCAAGAGTGCAAGGTAATTTTCTTATTGTAGTAGAGTATAATTTTGTATGGTCGATTCTGTTGATAGACTTCAAGTGCTTTATAGTAGACTTTTGGTACAATGTTTAATGGTCTGTGTGGTAGACTTTATAGTAGACTTTGGTTTGGTAGACTATGTAGTTAGCCTCTGATCTGTGTAGTAGACTTTGAATATGTGTAGTAGACGTTAATTATTTATGGTAGACTTCTAATATCTGGTACATGTCTAAAACAGTTTTGTTATGGTTTTGTAGGATGGTGAGGGTAGAGTTGAAATGACTATGAGTCTTAAGCAATTTAAGAAGGCGAAGGCAAAAAATCAAGAGCGTAAGGTAATTTTCTTATTGTAGTAGAGTATAATTTTGTATGGTCGATTTTATTGATAGACTTTAAGTACTTTCTAGTAGACTTTTGGTACAATGTTTAATGCTCTGTGTGGTAGACTTTGGGTATATGTAGTAAACTTATTTTGGTAGACTTTGTAATAAGCCTTTTGATAGATTGTTTAGTAGACTTTGAGTAGGTGTAGTAGACTTTGGTTTGGTAGACTACGTAGTTAGCCTCTTGATCTTGTAGTAGACTTTGAATATATGTAGTAGACATTAATTATTTCTGGTAGACTTCTAATACCTGGTAAACATCTAAAACAGTTTTGTTATGGTTCTGTAGGATGGTGAGGGTGGAGTTGAAATGACTATGAGTCTTAAGGAAATTAAGAAGGTGAAGGAGAAAGAGAAAGAAAGGTTGTTGGAGAAGAAGAGGGTAAAGAAGCATGGAGAAAAGAACCAAGAGGAGGAAAAGGGCACCATCATGACGATGCTTCAGACATTGACCTCAGCATTTGAGGTAATAAGAGCTTATCAGACTATGATCTCTGAGCTGCTGCTTAAGATAGAAGAAGGTCAATCTGAGCAGTCACGGATCAATGAACGTCTTCTTACGCTGGTAGAGAACAAATTATAGGCACCGCAGAAGCTTGAGATCATGTCCTTGGAGTCACCGAAACAGAAAAGTCATGTTGATAGCAGCAGTGAGACTCATGATGTCAGGGGTGGTGGTCTTGAGACTCTTGCTGTTGGGGAAAAAGCTGGTGAGACTCCTCATGCTGTTGGGGAAAAAGTTCGTGACTCTACTGCGGTTCATCATTCTGCTTCAGATGGAGTGCGTGGGGATGATACTATAAACGTCGTTGGTGAGATGGATGGCGTGGCTAGCCATGTAGAGGAGACGGTACGTAAGGAACTTTTTCCATGAAAAGTACCAATAAACGTTTTGTACATGTGTTTACAATGTGGGTGTAATCTTGAAAACTACTTGTAGTGTGATAGACATCAAGTAATGTTTAGAAGACTATGAACTGATTGGTTTGATAAAGTTTATTGGATTTTGGTAGATATTATTAGTAGACTTCTAACAAACAATTGGTAGATGTAGGAAAATCTATTAATAGAATTCCAATAATAGTAAGGTAGATATTAATTCCTGGAAATAGACACTTGGTAGACTTTCAACTATTATTTGGTAGACTTACAAGTCAATTGTTTTCCAGAAGTGGATTGTCGAGACACAAGAAACGTCAGACCCTACCTGCCCATCATCCAAATTTGTCAAAAACCCTCTGTATACCGAAAACAGCAGAAAGAAAACCCTAAAGAACACACAGGCTGAAGGAATTGTGGTTGACCTAACCCTTTCAAAGTACACCGAAATGGACATCATGAACCTAACTGATGAAATGGAGTCTAGGCTTTTGGATAATAGACATAAAGGTAAAGGCATTGATATTCCTAGTCTCAAAGACTTCATCTACATGGAAGACGTCCTACTTAAACGCACGCGTAAACGGATCCTTGCTGCTAACTAGGTAGACTTTTTATATTTCTTTGTAGTGGATTTTAGGAATACTGTGGTAGACTTTAGAAAAAAATAGTATGGTAGACTATGTCCTCAGTATGGTAGACTTTGGTCGACAACATAGTAGACGTTGGTAAACAATGTGGTAGACTTTGTTAGTTATACGTTAGTAGACTTTAGCAACATTGTTTGGTAAACTTAGTTAGACATACATTAGTAGACTTTAGCAACATTGTTTGGTAGACTTCGTCAACAGTTTAGTAGCTAACCAAATTCACTTTTTATATTTCTTTGTAGTAGATTTTAGGACATGGTTTGGTAGACTTTGGTAGACTTTGTTAGACAAACTTTGGTAGACTTTTTCAACAGTATAGTAGACTTTTTCAAGTGTGTAGTAGACTTTGTCGATATTTTGATAGACTATGCGAATTGTTTGATAGACATTGTTGCTTGTGACAGCTTTCCCCTTTTGAAGGAAGTTCCGTTGTTAGGCGTATTATGAAGGGTAAGGTTGCTTCTCCAGCGATCTAAGATCCATTTGGGCCAATAAAGAGGAAGGACATTTTAATGTTGCACGACATTATCCTACGGGAACTGTAAGTGCCTACATAATTTTTTACATACCATTCATCTCATTACCCGACTCATTAGTGTGGTTCTGCACATATGTAGTGAGTACACGATTGATGAACATAGCGACATAGCGAATTACTATCTTTGATTGGTGATGTCGAGAGCAAAGTGGCCTGAGAGTCAATATGGATAGCTCGCCACATGCAGGTAACTATGTAATAGGTTGATAGATTCTAAGTAAGTGTAGTAGACTTTAGAAATAGGATGGTAGCTTTTAAGTAATTGTAGTAGGCTTCAAATACGTTTAGTAGAATTTACATACAGGTTGATAGACTTTAACTATTTGTAGTAGACTATACATTTACGTTGGTAGACTTTAACTATTTGTAGTAGACTTTACATATGCTTTGTAGACTTTACGTGTACATTGGTAGACTTTAAGTTATTGTCCTATTGATGCCTTGCAAGCCGTACTCGAGGATGATTCCACGGATGATAAAGGATTTTGCACCAAAGGATATGAGGAAAGGTATCAGTACAAAGCAATTCCAGATGTATATGGTCAAGTCATTACCGGAGAACACACAGGGAGGTGATTGTGGAGTTTGGACACTCAAGTTTATTGAGTGCTTAGTGCTGGGCTGCAATTTCAATGGACTAGATGATAATTACTCCCAGTTTATCCGTATGAAGTACGTTGTTGAGATGATGAGTGAGATCCGCGCATCAGACAAAATTGCTTACACTGCTCCAAAGCCTCGTAGGGGAATATATGATAAGGCAATTCTGGTCTCAGCAACACAAGACCTTATGATTGAGTGGTAGACTTCGGGAATTTAAATTACATACGTTTGGTAGACTTTGATTGTAAGTCATTTTTTGGCAACTCATTTTTTGTGCTCGCATACATGTTTACGAGTTTTATACTTACGATGGACCAATATTTTTTGTACGATGATGGTTCTTCTTAGGTATATTAGGGTAGTGTAAGTTTATGACCAACATCCATAACCCCAACATTCTTAATCAAACTATATGACTGACATAGACAGCATTTACCATAGCAATAATTAAGTCTACTTAAAAATCGTTAAGTCTACTACATTATCACTGATGTCTACTACAGATTGTGAGCAATATGCCTACCAAGCAAGCATAAAGTCTACTACATTAAAGTCTATTAAAGTAAAATTAAAGTCCACTAAAAAATCATAAAGTCTACTACACTTCGACTGATGTCTACCATGGGAAAAAATAAACATTGCTTGTAACCTTCCTGGGTCATTTACATTAAGCGTTCAGGTTAGTCCGACATGATCGAGCATTATGACCAACACCTTTGCATACAGAACAAGTGGTAACCTTTCTGGGTCATTTTGGCTCCATCGAGCTTTCAAACCAACTTTTGTACCTAGAGTTCTTTGGTCTTCTTGGCTGTTGGCGCACAAATGGTGGGTGACAGACTTTGCTAACAACATCTACAAGTACAGGAAGTGATTTATCCTTTGGCATAATACATTTAGAGTACGCATTACACAAGTAACTCGTGTGGTAGTAGTGATGTGTAAGGTCAATGATCGAACGCTGGGACGCTTGTGCTACGACTAAGGCATGCACGCAAGGAATTTTTTCCATGTCAAACCTTTTGCATGAACAAGTTCTTTCCGTCAAATTGGCCAAATGTGAGGAGGCAGAGCTTGAAACAAGTGCTTGATGGTCATCACTGTCTTCCACAGTGTACTGTGTAGCTTCCAGAAGTCTACTCTGAGTAAACATAACAAATGAAGGTGAAATGAAGTCTACTAAAGGTTAAACAAAGTCTACAAAAGGTAAAAGGAAGTCTGCTAAACCATGCGTGAAAGTCTACTGAAGATTAAACGAAGTCTACTAAAGGTTTAACAAAGTCTACTAAACTGTACATGCAAACTCTACTACCTTACATTGAAGGTCTACTAAATAATATGTTCAAAGTCAACCAAAGATTGCATGCAGTTTGCTAAATTATACATGTCATGTGTACTTAAAATCGAAATACCTTTAAGAGTTTCTCAATGGCTGGAGTTAGAATAGTTGTTGAACAAGCATTTGCCCTTCTTTTCACAAACCACCTTGTTAACATCGCTCTAATGGCATCTATAAATTGCACTATTGGGAAAGTTCTTGCTTCGGCTAAGGAATGATTGATTGACTCTGCTATGTTTGACGTGGTGAAGTTGTATCTATCACCTGGAAAATGTACTCGGCTCCACATCTTAACATCCGCTCTTCACAGATACGCATGAAGCCTAGGATTTAATCTTTCAATCTCGGCGAATATGAGATTGAACTCCTCAGACCTGTAAGCAGTGGCAGCCTTTTTGAATAACTTAAAGAACTCTCCCCCTCTGAACTTAGCTAGAATGTTTTTACGCAAGTGATAGGTGCAAATTCCCCGAGCAGCAAGTGGATACACTTTTGCAATTGCTTTCCCTATTGATCTATGCCTATCTGAAATGATGGCGAGTTCTTCATCATCAGGGATAACACGGTTTAGTTATCTGAAAAACCATTCCCAAGACTCATCATTCTCTGTATCAACCACACCGAAAGCCATTGGAAATATGTTAAAATTTCCGTCTTGCATTGTCGCAGTAAGCATGGTACCTTTATATTTTCCTTGTAGGAACGTCCCATCTACAACAACAACCTTTCGCATGTAGGAAAAGCCTCTAATACTTGCATCAAATTCAATGAATAGGAACTTGAACTTATCATCTTGGTCTACTTCAAGCTTGATTAGTGTTCCTGGATTTGCTCGTCTAATCATATACAAGTACAAAGGTAAGTCTTCAAAGTTATTCTCTGAACTTCCAATACACAGAGGTCGTGCTTACTTTAAGGTTCGATGTGCCTTCCAGTATTTCATCTGCATGCAAAGAGTAGTGATCGTTATCAATGGTCTACCATGATTCACTAAAGTCTACCAAACTATTGGTAACATCTACCAATATGTAATCAATAGTCTACCATTACTCACTAAAGTCTACTACACTATTTGTAACATCTACCAGTATGTAATCTCTAGTCTACCAATAAAGTCTACTAAACTACTGGTAACATCTACAAATACGACTTACATAAGTCTATCATAAAAGTCTGTCAAACTATTTGTAACATCTATCAATACGTAGACAATAGTCTACTATGAAAGTTTGTCAAACTATTGGTAACATCTACTAAACTATTTCACAGTACTAAGCTAATGTCTACTTAACAGGATTAGTGGAGTACCTTTAGTACAAAACGTTTGTTCAGTGATTCGGCAACATGACATGGAAGAACATAATGCTCAACCCCACCCACGAAATCCAAATATAAATGTCTTAACACATCAGGAGTTGCTTGGCGAGCATGGGCTGATCGCTCGGTGACAGAGCAAGTGTGTACCTGACAATATTTGCGGATGTGAAAACATGGACTCTCATCAATACGCGATCCACGTACTCTCCATTTGCAGTTTGGAACCCAACATTTTACCACCAACAAGATTGGCGAGGAACTAACAACATCAAAGTTGAACCTCTGTATAACCGAAAGGATCTTCAGTCTTGTTTCCAGCTCGTCTTTAGTGGAGTAAACTTGGCCAACAGCTAATTGCAATGACCTCATTTCTATACCCAAATAGTCATCACTTCCAAACTCCTTTTGTTGAGACAAGTTTAAATTTTCTTCTTCTTTTACCTTTCTTCCAAGGCTTATAAAATCTTCATCACTAGAGCTTACACCATCCACATCCTCATAATAATCGAATCTGAATTCTGCATCATCATCGTCATCAACGTACTCAGGTTCCTTTTTGACAATGTTATGCGAAAGTCTACCAAACTTCTGCGAAAGTCCACCAACTTTCTGCGAAAGTCCACCAAAGGTTCTTCACACTTAGCCTTACCACTACCACCTACGTCGGATTCACCAATACCAGTACATCTCCGCATAATCTCAACACACAGCCGAGTAGCCTCTCTCCGAAATTGTTGAATAAAACCTCCCAATTGCCTTCTGTTATTAACAATGACAGGAGGAGTATCTTGAGGTAGGAATTGCATGATCCCTTTTGGCATGTAACATAAATTGACCTCATACATGTGTGGATTTATGCCAAAATCTTCATACACAATCTTGAGGAACTCATCAAAACTAAGATCTTCATCCACTCCAACTATTTTACATCCAAGAGAATTATCAACCTTGAAAACCCATTGGTTTCTCTCCTCTTTCCAATTACCACAAACTAAAATGATTTGCTCCATAAGTAATGAATGAGGAATCAAAAACAAAAGAGAAGGAGGTAAGAGGAGGTAAGAGATCGAGTTTTGGCTATGGAGGTGAGGTTGTACAGCCTCAGTTACTTCAAGACGGAGGTGGGTAAGAGGTGGTTCACCAAAATAATGGGCAGAATTGTCTTTTTACATCTAGGTTAAATCAGCAAAGTCTACTAGAATATAACACAAAGTCTACCATGAAGTCTACTACACATGACTGAAAGTCTATTACATATAGGAATCTCCTCCCAAAATCCACACTTTTAGCTACCAGTAAGTCCACTACAAAGGGTTGGTAGATCTACATAAGTCTACCATGAAGTCTACTACACATAGGAATCTCCCTCCCCCCAAAATCCACATTTTTAGGTCTACTGGTAAGTCTACTACAAAGGGTTGGTAAATCTACGTAAGTTTACCATGAAGTCTACTACACATGACTAAAAGTCTACTACACATAGGAATCTCCTCCCAAAATCCACACTTTTAGGTCTACCGGTAAGTCTACTACAAAGGGTTGGTAGATTTACGTAAGTCTACCATGAAGTCTACTACACATGACTGAAAGTCTACTACACATAGGAATCTCCTCCCAAAATCCACACTTTTAGGTCTACCAGTAAGTCTACTACAAAGGGTTGGTAGATTTACATAAGTCTACCATGAAGTCTACTACACATGACTGAAAGTCTACTACACATAGGAATCTCCTCCCAAAATCCACACTTTTAGGTCTACCGGTAAGTCTACTACAAAGGGTTGGTAGATTTACGTAAGTCTACCATGAAGTCTACTACACATGACTGAAAGTCTACTACACATAGGAATCTCCTCCCAAAATCCACACTTTTAGGTCTACCAGTAAGTCTACTACAAAGGGTTGGTAGATTTACATAAGTCTACCATGAAGTCTACTACACATGACTGAAAGTCTACTACACATAAGAATCTCCTCCCAAAATCCACACTTTTAGGTCTACCGGTAAGTCTACTACAAAGGGTTGGTAGATTTACATAAGTCTACCATGAAGTCTACTACACATGACTGAAAGTCTACTACACATAGGAATCTCCTCCCAAAATCCACACTTTTAGGTCTACCAGTAAGTCTACTACAAAGGGTTGGTAGATTTACATAAGTCTACCATGAAGTCTACTACACATGACTGAAAGTCTACTACACATAGGAATCTCCTCCCAAAATCCACACTTTTAGGTCTACCAGTAAGTCTACTACAAAGGGTTGGTAGATTTACATAAGTCTACCATAAAGTCTACTACACATGATTGAAAGTCTACTACACATAGGAATCTCCTCCCAAAATCCACACTTTTAGGTCTACCAGTAAGTCTACTACAAAGGGTTGGTAGATTTACATAAGTCTACCATAAAGTCTACTACACATGATTGAAAGTCTACTACACATAGGAATCTCCTCCCAAAATCCACACTTTTAGGTCTACCTGTAAGTCCACTACAAAGGGTTGGTAGATCTACATAAGTCTACCATTAAGTCTACTACACATAACTGAAAGTCTACTACACATAAGAATCTCCTCTCAAAATCCACACTTTTAGGTCTACCGGTAAGTCTACTACAAAGGGTTGGTAGATTTACATACGTCTACCATGAAGTGTACTACACATGAGTGAAAGTCTACTACACATAGGAATCTCCTCCCAAAATCCACACTTTTAGGTCTACCTGTAAGTCCACTACAAAGGGTTGGTATATCTACATAAGTCTACCATGAAGTCTACTACACATAACTGAAAGTCTACTACACATAAGAATCTCCTCTCAAAATCCACACTTTTAGGTCTACCGGTAAGTCTACTACAAAGGGTTGGTAGATTTACATACGTCTACCATGAAGTGTACTACACATGAGTGAAAGTCTACTACACATAGGAATCTCCTCCCAAAATCCACACTTTTAGGTCTACCTGTAAGTCCACTACAAAGGGTTGGTATATCTACATAAGTCTACCATGAAGTCTACTACACATAACTGAAAGTTTACTACACATAAGAATCTCCTCTCAAAATCCACACTTTTAGGTCTACCGGTAAGTCTACTACAAAGGGTTGGTAGATTTGCATAAGTCTACCATGAAGTCTACTACACATGAGTGAAAGTCTACTACACATAAGAATCTCCTCCCAAAATCCACACTTTTAGGTTTACCTGTAAGTCCACTACAAAGGGTTGGTAGATCTACATAAGTCTACCATGAAGTCTACTACACATGACTGAAAGTCTACCATAAAAGGGGCAAGGTCTACTATCAAGTCTACTACACTACAAAATAACGTCTATTACTGGATACCTTAAAGTCTATTACACATGGTTTGTGTCTACTAAGATAGTCTACCAGACTTGTCAAGTCTACCGCAGACTTTAAAAAGCCAGGTTTGCTAATGTGGCACGTTTCATTAATGGCATTTTTGTAAATACATTTTTTTCAAACAAAATAAGGGTAAAATGGTATTAAAAAAAATAGACACCATTCTAGTAAACCTCAAATAATATGAACCATATTAGTAATATTAATATTTTCATACACCATATTAGTAAATCACCCATTTTATATAGATAAGAATCAGAATAAGTTGTGTTTCATCGTACATACAGTTTTTTCTGCGATGGACATTTATATGGTCTACCATGGACATATATAGTACATTTATATATATATATATATATGCAATGGATGAAAATGCAATATAATTGTACACGATGAACATATATATTGAATTATGTATACAATGTATAAACTGCACTGCAAACACAATTTACTAGAGGTGGGCATTTTGGTTTTACGGTTTGGTTATGGTTCAAATTTTAGTTTTATAGTTTATCGGTTTTATAAAAACTCAAACCATTTGAAAACCATTTAAAATTTGGTTGAATATGGTTTGGTTTAATACGGTTTGGTTTTTCTTGGTTTACGCTTTACTAATAGTCAAAACTATACCGACACTATAAGTAATTAGGTTCGATATAATACGGTTCGCTGTTTTCCATTATATAATAATTTAAGAAATTAATTAAAAATACTCAAATAAAAAACCAACATGTGAACAAGGGTATAATTTTTTTTTTAATCAACTTTACTCAATTAAATAAACGGCTAAGCCAATGTTGAGGAACATAATCCACAAAAGCCTGATTTTGAGTAAGCCCCTTAACACCACAGACAAGAAAATCAGCTTTGTGTTTCAAAGAACGAGGAATAAGAGATAGAGAAAAGTGAGAAAAGAAACTTCAAAGCCGATGGAAGTCTTCAAGGTATACTGAGAAAGTCAGCCACCCACCCATATCTTCCACCATAGAAATGACATCAGAACAATCAACGGCGAAGTCGACCTCTAAGAAGCTTAGAGAATGCAGTGTCGTCATCGTCCACAGGAGAGCTTCGAACTCAGTATGGAGGGAGGAGAGACAACGAGGGACTCTGCAAGCCCCAAAGTTTACATCAAAATTATTATCAGAGAAGCAAAACCACCCCAGACCAGAATGAAGGTCATTATCCTTCCAAGAGCCATCAACAAAGCAACAGTATCCCGTGAACCTCGGGTGACCCACCAAAGCCCTTTGGAAAGCATCTTGAATACCTAGAAGCGAAGGATTACATTGGTTATGATTCATTCCCGGAAGAATAACAGAATCCTGGGCAGTTAACCATGCAGCAGCTTCCTCTTCCGCAAACCGCACAAGCTCCCTAGGATCCCTGTCAAGATTCGAGAAAATCTTATCGTTGCGTGCCTTCCATATGTACCACAATATCCAAGGGAAAGCTGAGGAATCTATATTAGGGCGAATACGCCAAAACAAAAAGTCCAAATTAGAGAGAAGAGCAGGACCAGGGAAATCCCTAAACCCGGAAGGGATTGAAGATAAAGCCCAAGATTGCCTTGCCGGAGGACATAGAAAAAGAACACGGTTGATGGATTCTTCAGGGTGACCACAACGAGAACAAGACCCATCACAAGGAATACCATGACGGGCTAAAATAGGACCCACCGAGACATGTCTTGAGAGAACCTGCCACATGAAATGTCTGAGCTTTGGTGGACAACAAACTTTCCAAACATTACTCAAAAGGGAGTGAATGTTAGGACCTAAGACCACCGAACTCTGAGAGGCAACATTCTGCAACACCCAATAACCAGATTTAACCGAATAATGACTGAACTTGGTAAAGTGCCATCCTATCTTATCTGAACCAGAGACACTAGATAAAGGGATCCCAAGGACCAAATTAGTGTCCACAGGAGATAGGAATTTCCTAACTGAGGGAGCTTGTCATCTACGAGAAGTCGGGTCAATAAGATTCTCAACAGTTAGGTTAGGGTAGATTGTCGAAGCAAGACCCGAGGCAGGACGGGGAACGGAACCCGGAATCCAAGGGTCTTTCCAAACTGAGATGGAAGAACCCAATCCAACCCTCATAATCATTCCTTTAGAAACTAAAGCACGAGTAGAAATGATACTGCACCACCCGTAAGACGGAGAAGAAGAAGTCCTAGAGACCATTGGGTTAGAATTCCAAAAAAAACTACCTAAAAAAACTCTTGAAAATAAAGAGTCTGGATACTCAATCAGTCGCCATAATTGTTTGGCCAATAGAGCGGAGTTAAAATCCTCCACTTGACAAAAGCCTAGACCACCTTCATTTTTCCCCTGACAAAGTTTCTCCCATTTGACCCAATGAATTCCAGAAGAGGAGGAGGATTTATTGCACCAGAAGTCCGCAATAGCGGAGGTATTATGCTGATAAAGACCCTTCGGGAGCCGGAAATAAGACATAACGTAACCAAGGATAGCTGACAAGACTGACTTAATGAGTACCTCATTTCCACCTTTTGATAAAAATCGTGAAGACCAAGACTGAATTCGGTCCTTAATACGATCATGAATAAAGCTGAAACCCTTAGTCTTAGAACCTTCCAAGCCTTCTGGGATGCCCAAATACGAACCCATACCGCCTATGGAATGAATGCCAAGGATGTTTTGAACTGCGGACTTTTTCAGAACATCGACATTGTTGCCAACCATAATAGACGACTTACTAAAATTTATTTGTTGACCAGAGAGACATTCATAGTCCTGCAGAATCTCAAGAATAACATGAGCTTCATCACTGGACGCCTTGCAGAAAAATAGACTATCATCCGCAAAGAGAAGGTGGGACACAGAAGGGTTATTCCTTGCTATGACAATACCCGAAATCCTCTTCTGAGATTCAGCGGTCCTGAGTTCAGCAATCAAAACCTCAGTGCAAAGAATGAACAAGTAAGGCGACAGAGGATCCCCTTGCCATAAGCCCCTTCCCGGGGAAACAATACCATGAGGGGTACCATTAATGAGTACCGAATACCAAACAGATCGAACACAGAACATGACAAAAGACACCTAACGAGAATTAAAACCAAGATGAAGGAGCAATGCTTCCAAAAAATCCCACTCAACTCTGTCATACGCCTTACTCATATCAGTTTTAACCGCCATAAAGATATTCCTAACAGCCTTATTAGTACATAAGGCATGAAACATCTCCTGAGCTACCATAATATTATCTGAGATAGGGCGACCAAAGACAAAAGCATATTGAGTCTCCGAAATTAATGAAGGCAAAATCCGTTTAAGACGGAGATAAAACACCTTGGAAATAATTTTATAACCCACATTACAAAGACTAATCAGTCTGAACTGAGCCATGGACGACGGACGACCCACCTTTGGAACTAAACAAATATTAGTTTTGTTCAAAAAAGTGTCAAACGTCCCATAACGAAGGAAGTTGTTAATCAAACCAACCAAATCAGATTTTATTGTACCCTATGATTGCTGAAAAAATAAAGCCGACATCCCGTCAGGACCAAGAGCTCTCCCCAGATCCATTAAGAAGAGAGCTCGCCGGACCTCCTCCTCAGAAATGGGAGATAAAAGAGAAGAGTTCCACTCGGGAAGAACCTTAGGAGTAACACAATCCAAATCAGAACCAAAATCAATAGAGCTGCAAGAAGTGAAAATATCCTTAAAATAAGATATTGCTACATTGGCAATATCCTTTTCACGAAAAACCCAACTACCCAAAGAATTCATCAAACAAGAAATTTTGTTTTTCACCCGATGTTGTTTAGTAAGAGCATGAAAAAACCGAGATTTTTTACCCTCCTTCCTCAACCACCAATTGCGATTTTTCTGTTTCCAAAAATACTCCTCCTCAGAGTAAACAGTCCGAAGAGCACCTGAAGCCTGACAAATCTCAAGAAGAAAACTGGAATCATCATTTTAAAGACGTTCTAATTCATTCTTACAAAGCTCGATATAAGCCTTACTTGAGGGAACGTTAGACGCCCTTCATCGGGACAATTCTCGTCTACAGTTGGCAATCTTAGCCGAAAAGGAGCACCTACGTAAACCTGAGTACCTGGACCAAGCACGAGAAATAGTACTAGTTAGGCCTGGTTTTCCTAACCAACGCTTATCAAAGACAAAACTCGAGACCCCTTTGGTTACAGTACCCTGGGACGAGATAAGGATTGGTTTATGATCTGAACCAATCATCTCAAGATAACGGGTAACAACATTAGGAAACGAAAGAAACACTCCAAATTACCATAGGCTTTATCCAGTTTCCAACAAACTAAACCAGATTGTTTCATACCTCTCCAAGACCAGATGTTACCTAAACAGGGAAATTTGCTCAAACCACAAGAACGGAGCATATCATTAAAAGGAACGAACGAACTAAGAGGACGAGGAGGACCGCCAGATTTCTTATGATTTCCAGATAATTCATTAAAATCACCCGCAATAAGCCAAGGACCATCTCTACGAAAACTAAAACGTGTTAAACACTCCCACACCTCCTCACGTAAACTACGAATCGGTTCACCATACAAAAATGTGACAAAACATCGAACATCTCCAAGCATAAAGAAAACATCGATCATGTTTTTATTTTTAAAATTTAAAGAAACATTTGAAGAGTTATGGAATAACAAAGCAAGCCCATCACTCGTGCCAATCGGCTCCACCGAGATAAAATTATCAAAGCCTAAATTAGAAACCAAAGAAAACTAATAGATTATAAAAAAACTAAAATATAATAGATTATAAGTCACAAAACTAAAGAAAACTAATTAAAATGAGAGAAAAACTCGTATGTAAATCATATACCACTATTGTTAGTTCTTTATATAATTTTATAATATCTAGTTAACAAAACAACCTAAAAACGCAAATGATTTTACGATTACAAACCAAACTTAAACTATTATAATATAACCAAAAGATTTTTTAGTAAAACCAAATCACCTAATTACGGTTTGGTTCGTTTTTTCATATAAGGTTTTTTTCACTTCTATAATTTACATCTTAAAACTGAGTATTTTTCACCAATTAAAATATAAAAAAATTTCATGGAAGAAATTAAAAAAAAATCAAAATTTAAAACATATAAGAGACATTGTCGATGCCGAATTGTTCTCAATCTGGTGATTAGAATGATCGAGCTAATGACTTAGCACTAAAGTTTGATTTCTATACACTGCATTATGGTAGGACTTGTCCATCCAATGATTGACAAAAAAAAACAAAAAAAAGACATTGCCGATAATATTCCCTTAATTCCATTCGGAGCCACGTCAGCAAAGTGGCTTATCAGTCTCATTTGTTTATCAGACTCGTCATCGCTCATTTACCAGTTTGAGCTCTCATGGCGGTCTTCTCGATGACTCTGGTGCGTTTCCATTTCAGATTGACTTTACATCTTACCGCTTATTCCCTGTTTTCTCATGTTCGTTTTTATTCGGTATTATCATATAGTCAAATCCGAAGTCGCTCTCAGCTGCTCCACAAAGACTTTTTCGATTCAATACCTCCGCTGCTTTCACATCTACCTCTTTTCGATTGCCAACCAAATCCGCCTTCGATTCCGTTACGTTTCCATCTTCCCTTGCCTTCTCCGCCTCATCGCTCCGTCTTCATTCATCTTCTACTAAGAGAAACCACCGCTGCTTCTCGGTTCGATCGAATGCTGAGGTTAGGGATACGGAATTTTTGAGCTGATTGGTTGATTATACGGAATTATAACTTATGTGGATTTCGTATTTCAGGTGTTAGCTGAACCCCAATCGAAAATAACCCACAAGGTTTATTTCGATATAAGTGTTGGAAATCCAGTGGGAAAGTTAGCTGGGAGGATCGTTATTGGATTATTTGGTGATGATGTTCCCCAAACTGTGGAGAATTTCCGTGCTTTATGCACAGGTAAGTCCAAATAAAATATCATATGGCATACTCCTTTTCTCTAGTATGTGGTTTTTATATCTGGGGTTCAATCCTCTGATTGTCAGGTGAGAAGGGATTTGGTTACAAGGGTTCTACATTCCATCGTGTCATCAGAGATTTCATGATTCAGGGAGGAGACTTTGACAAGGGCAATGTGAGTTTTTCTGGCTGAATCTTTGACAGCACTGATTCTCTATCTTTTGTTAGCTGCATTTGGATACATATTCTTTCTATGTACTTTTTGTTCTTCTCGTCAAGGATACATTATTCATGTTTACACGTCCGTGGATCCTCCCACTCTCTATGTTATAAACAGCGAGTCAAATGTAGTTTCCGCCAAGTTAATGTAAAGTAAGCTTGGTTCATACCAGGATAGCAGGATGTATATTAATTGTACCTAAGTTAAATTTTGCTTGGTAAGGAAGGATGCTTGAGTTCTTACTTGTGCAGTTTCAGAATTTCTCTTACATATCACGTTTTTGGGCACATTAGTAAGGAAAACCCTGAGCTTTTGAAAGCTTTCCACCGAAAATTATTCTATTATCGGCTCTTTATTTTGGAGATCAGAGGCTTTAGAACAACTATCCCTTTCAATCTATATTTTGTTATTTTAAAAATAAGTAATACCTGAGCTGGATGGAAGTAATAGGGAACTCATACGAAATTGGATATGCAGCTAGCTCTGGCACTTTTTCTTTATGTGTCATCTAGAAATTATATTGTTATCTTCTGTTTCTGCATGTCTCAGATACTGAAGGTTCTTCTAGTGACTGCTAAGATAATTCCATTATAATGATAACAGAAGTCTAATTGTTGAGCAGGGAACTGGAGGTAAAAGTGTATATGGCAGGACATTCAAGGATGAAAATTTCAAGTGTAAGTTTATATCCTCTGCTGACATCTGTGTGGTTTTGCGTTCATATTTATCAATGGTAATGCAATCTAACTAATTATCTTTGCATTCTCTCATAACTGAAATGAGTATATACCAAATTTTCAGTTATATAAATTTCAAGAAAGTAATGATGTGTAATATGCTGCAGTATCCCATGTTGGACCAGGAGTTGTGAGTATGGCAAATGCTGGGCCAAATACAAACGGAAGCCAGTTCTTTATCTGTACTGTTAAGGTAATAGTCTCCCTTTGGTTAAAACTTATTGTGGAATGAGAATTTAGATCGTATAAGTGGGGCAAGAAACTTGCTCGGTGATATCCTCGACTTTTGAGAATCCATAGGATACCGTAGGGAGTTAGAAATTTGAAATTGGAGATACAGAACCCATCCAAGCTATGTTGCTAAGCTGTGTTATATAATCCAAACTAAAATGAGAATACTATGTGGACAGACGTCATGGTTGGACGGGAGGCATGTGGTGTTCGGGCAAGTAATAGAAGGAATGGAAGTGGTAAGGCTAATAGAGGAACAAGAAACAGACAGAGGAGACCGTCCCAGAAAGAAAGTGGTCATAGCAGATTGTGGTCAACTTCCTATGTCTGAAGCTTAAGGAAAGAAAAACATCTCTTGAAGACATTTGAGATGGGGCCTCTGTGTTTGTTTGCGTCGTCAAGTTGGGTTGTATCCCTTTAGATCAATTTCTTCCTTACCAACCAAAAGTTAAAGATTACGTATTCCACTGCCTCGGTTCAACTATTATTTTCAATATGCTACAACGGATTTGTTATAAATTGAACTTTTACACAAGTATATCTACAGACAACGATCCTAAGATCAAGTATTCAAGAAAAATCTATATCTTTCAGATGTTTTAAGTTTCAGACATGTATCGAAAAGAATAATGCATATATATACCGGAGTAGGGTCACAAACAAGATATCTCTGAACCAGACCCACAAACAAGGCCACAACATAAAAAAAGAGTGAAGTATCACATTTTCCTTGTAGAGAGAATAAGACAAACCCTTCGGCTTTGGTTAACTTTATTCATGAATGGGTACATAACCAGATGCCCAATTAAAGCTGTAAAATTGAGACGTAGGAGCTCGATTCCTAAATAAATCTACTATATCAATGTAGAGTGGGAAAAAAAAAAAAANGGGGGAAAAAAAAAAAAAAAAAAAAAAGGAAAAGAAAAAAAGACAAAAGACCAAGAAAGAGATGTTTTTAGTTGTCAAGGCTGACGTCACCCCATTGGACTTTGTGCTTAGCAGCAAGGTAATGAGCACCTACTGGACCACGACTGCCGTAAGGATAGTACTCAGGGATTCTCTTCTTCTCTTCTATATCTTTGAGCAATGGAGTAAAGAGTGACCAAGCTGCATCAAGCTCGTCACTTCTTATGAACAACCTTCTTTCTCCTTCTATTGCATCCAGCAGAAGCCTTTCATATGCATCTGGTATCTCCTTCGAATACCTATCTGAATATAGAAGATTCAAGTTGCTGCGATCTAATCTCATTCCTAAACCAGGCACTTTATTGTTGATTTTCAAATAGATAGCTTCATCCGGTTGGACACGGATTACAAGCTCATTTGTAGTTTGATCAAGATCAGAACCAGTGTTCCGGTTATACAAATTCCCCGGAACATGCCTGAATTGCACCCTTATCTCTGCACTGTAGTATTTTGTTACTTGTCAGTAATAGACTCAAACAAATTGCAAACTCTTTCATATCATAAGTTTAAAGTTATAGGCACCTACCTTCTGGTGTGTAGTGCTTTCCCAGCTTTCATTAAGAATGGCACACCGTCCCATCTCGCATTGTCGATGAATAGAGCAGCAGCCGCAAATGTAGGAGTCAGACTACCTTTCGGTACAGTTTTGTCATCGGTGTAGCTCGGATATGTGACTCCTCCTTTGGTGTGGCTCTTGTACTGCCCTATTACTACATCTTCAACTCGAATTGGCCTCATTGAACGCAACACCTTTACCTGAATTGTGCTTTCATTTTATAATATGCTTTCTTGAACCACACCCAAATTGTAAACAGTAAGAAAAAAAAAAAGTATACCTTTTCGTTTCTGATATCCTCTGCATCCAAACTAACAGGCGTTTCCATTGCAAAGAGGGCTAAGATTTGAAGCAGATGATTCTGCATTATATCTCTTATTATACCGTAGTTATCGAAGTAGCTGAATCCAACATCAGAGAACACAAAAAGGAAACATAAGCTTTCAATACAAAAGCAATACTAATAACTAGATAATTGGAAACAGGCAAATTACCCTCCACGTCCTTCTGTTCCAAAATCCTCTGAAAATATGAATTGCACGTTTCTTATGTACTGCCTCGACCATAGCGGTTCAAATATAAGGTTCGAGAATCTAAGAACAGATAAGTTCTCGACTAGCTCCTTTCCTAGGTAATGGTCTATCCTGTAAGAACAAAATTTAATTACCATATCAGCCAATCTTCCAATATCATCATCATTAAAAAAAAAAAAAAGACAAAGCTATAAGTGCAACATCTCTCCACCTAAAAATTTGATCTTCATCCAAATACTGCTTCAGGGATTTCGTTAAAGCAGCCGAGGTTTCAGAATCTCGACCAAAAGGTTTTTCGACTATGACCCTAGTCCATCCATTCGCAGATGAAGCAGAAGAGCTTGCACATTTCACAGCATCTACGAATATATTTGGAGGGATCGACAAATAAAAGAGGCGGTTTGAGATTCTTCCAGCCTGCAGAATAAGAAAGAGATAAGTACACTTATGTAAAAGAAGTTGACTCCAATTTTCTAGTTTAACTGACTTAAACAGAACAAATATAAGAGAATCAATGCAATACAGTGGAAAAGAAGTTGAAAGCAGAATATAACAGTTGGCAGTGGGACACATCAATACCTCATGTTGCTTTAGCTTCTTGTCCAATTCAGTAAAATTTTCCTGCGAATCATACTGACCAGAGTGGTAAAAACATCTTTTGAGAAATTCTTCCATCTTTTCACCACAGTTTGCCCTGAAGTCCAGATGAAAAAATGGCATAATACTCAATAATTAATAATCTTCACAATACAATCTATAACTGTAAAGATGCATAAAGACTTGGGATCCTTCAGGAGCTTCAACTGCTCACCTCTTATCAATTCTGCAGGTAAGAGTTTTGCTGACCATGTTTCTAAGTTCAACATCTGTCATCTTACTCCTAGAATAACCGTATATCGTAAAATGCTGCCACACAATAAAATCAAATTGTCAACCATGAAGCTTTAGAGTGCAAAAGACAAACACAATCAGTGTGATAATCTCGGAGAAGAAAATCTTCTTCATGGCGATACCTCGGGAAGACAGTCTTCATAGTAAAGGGCGAAAAGGGCCGGGAAAATCTTCTTCTTGGCCAGATCACCAGAGGCTCCGACCACAGTGATACTAACCGTGGACTGATTTTGACCATCAACGTTAGCTGTTTCTTCAGAGAGAACTGATATCACCTCGTCTTTCAACCCCTTAAGAGAAGATTGACTCTCTGTTGGATTTATATTGGTGACTACTGGACCTAATACCCAATCTAAATGTTAGAGCAAATCCTTCTACCCAAATAAAAATTACATTGAATCTACAGATACACCTAATGATTGCATAAGTATTGAAAATTTCCACATAAAACTGATTTGATTCGCAAATTAAAAGCTTTGATCAAACCCAATCCGGAAAATAGATAGAAGAATCGAACTAACCATCTTGCATAGAGACAGAAGAACAACCAGACTTCCTCTGGAAACGAACACAGAGGTCATGAGAATTCAATCCTCGAGGAGAAGCAGAGAGGAACGAGAGTGATCGATGTCGGGTACTGCTAACCGATGACAAAGAAACCGAACAGCCGGAACGATAGGAACGGGAGGCGACGGAGGAAGACAAAGACGCCATGGTTAAAGATGGTAGAGAGAACAGAAAAGGGCGATTGGGGGCTAAAGAAGAGTAGATTATGAGTTAAATATATAAGAACATAAGAAACATCGAAAGAGATTAAAGGGGCATTCCTGCAAATAAGAACCTTTTGAGATCTCCCAAAGGTTGTCTTTTAAAACTGCTCACTGGTGTGCTGGTATGGCTACACGAAGGGCGTCTGCACACGAAATTATAATATTCAATTCCACCAATAACACCTCAAGTGGACTTTTGCTTTCTCTTTTTTTCTTTTTAACATAACATATCGAGATATAAGGATTCTCCGAATATACTTTCATCAAAGATCTCTTTTTCCCTTCTTCTCTTGTGTTTGAGAGTGATAATGATCAAGATAAATGTAATTCGGTGATCAAGCTAACTGTATTGTAGTTTGGAAGCTGGAGACTTTGCACTTTTTTGTGAACTTTTTTCTTTTGAATTGAAAGAAGTCAAAACAAAATTTATGAGTTTAAAAAACAAAGAGAATTTCCCGTTCTCATCCCCAACAATAAAGAAGAAAAATTGACAACTCTCAAAACTACAATGATTAACTCGCAGGCCCCAATAACCTGGACAAATTTCATCTCTCTCCCTAACATCATTTTTCTCTACCAACACAACTACCAAAAATCTTCAAAAACTGTGATTTTGAACAAGCTCAAAATCAAAGAACAAGGGCTACTTTCTCATGAGATATCAGCGGAAATGACCTTGCAATCAAGGGTTCGTAATGGTCTGCTCCACCAGCACACCAACCTGAACGAGAGAATTTACGATAATTTTAGGGACAACCAAATTCAGATAAATGGAAGATAAGAAGAAAAGATCAAATGGTGTTTATTATGTACCTGTGCCTTTCATGAAAAGAAAGACTGGGACTTCGACAATTTCACTTCTTGGCTTGTGAGGAAGGAAGAATACACAGTTGTCTTCCTCTACCATCCCATCTGATCCATGCGCTTGCACCTATAATTACCCAAAGTTCACACAACTTTACTTTGATGTCATTTGGTAATAGACAAACTTCACACAAGCAACAGATTACTACTCACCACATAGATTTCTCGTTTGAATTCTGTAGCTAGACACTCAATCGCTATGTCATCCCCAAACGCTGCGGCATGTCCTTCTCGGTTCTCATCTACAGATAGCAACCCATCTTCCGTATACTGCAAGGTGATGATGTCGTATTCATCGTCTACTGAGCCTGAAATAGACATGTACTTAGCCCAACTTAGTCCATCATTCACCGGAAGACACCTCTCTTTATAGATTGATTCTGCTGCAATTTCTCTGCATTGACGAAAATACACAATATAAATCCGTTTTCTTATGTAACGATTAAGCTACATTTGCATTCTTTTTTTGCCATAATCATAAGATCCAATTCTTTAGCATCAAGATCCATTCCCAAGAGCACTTGTCATAGAAACAGCGACAAGATCTGAATCCATAGTGAGGGGAATAAAGAGCAAGTACCTCTGCATCCCAATTTGAATAAGCTCATCAATGGCTGAATCTAGACTCTCCCGTTCGTCTTTTTTGGCTAACAACTTTTCTTCCTGAACAATATGAATCCCCCACCCACTTTTCAGATCCGGCGAGTACATATGCTTAATAGCCTCTGTTATAACCTCTTTCTCATTCTCGCTTGCGGATCTGAAATCCTCTAGGAATCTCCGTACCGTACGCCGCCGTAAATCCCGAGCGTCGATTCCACGCGCTTCCATGGCCTTCTGCGACGCGGTGAACAAACAGTTACCATCGGAGGAAACTTCTCCGCCGTGAGAGAGACGGAAAACAACAGAGGCTGAGGATTCATCTTTCCCGGGATGCTTCCACAAGATACCCCTGGCGTGTAGCCGGCTGAGATGCCGTTTTTGCTGCTCCTCAAGTCCGTAAACCTCATCCCACGCGGTGGTAGTAATTGCGGCAGCCATCGTCTTCTCTACGGCTTCCACCGCAGCAGCCGCAGCTGATTGGTCAACAAGATCCACGTCATCTCGAGACACGGCGTCTGTCGATGGTTCCCTCCACGGAACAGTTGGTGACGGCGATTGAAATGTCGTCGTTGAATCACAAAGAAGCTTTCCCATTATTTAAAGATTAATTAAGACTAAACAAATCAGCAGATTTGCGCCCTCTTCTTCTCTTTCCTTTCAAACGAAACTGCGAAAGAAGAAACAGAGAAGAGGAGAGAGAGAGAGAGAGAGAGAGAGAGAGAGAGAGAGAGAGAATTGGGCTCAACGGCTAGATATGGGAGGTGAGAGAATACGACTGTTGAAGTTAACGGTCAGATCTGTGAAGACTATAACGCGGGAGAGGAAACAATACACGTGGCGTTATCTTAGTGGTTTTTCTTAAGCTCTCTGACTAACGAGTGGCTGAGGCTTGACCGTGCCTCGGTGGACCACGCCACTCAAAACAATTACCAATTTCTTATTTATTTATATTAAATCCTGTCGTTATTAGCTGGCTACTTCTCTAACGTGCACATGGTGCCTCCTTTTTGGTTTATTACCAATAATAGCTAGCCACGTCAGCTGCCATAACGGATTCTACCAATGAGAGATCTTGCTCACACGTATGAACTGTGTCAGGGATCGGGCTTTTAGAACGAGCCTGCGCCACATGTGCAGACTTGTCTCGAACAACGTGACCAACGACGTGAATCCAGGGTTCCATAACCTGTAACGGCTACCAAAAATTAGATCTTGAGTTCATAGTGAGGAAGTATGGTAGATGTAATGGATGTGAAGGCGATGGTAGGCTTTCCAAAGACAACTAATGTTTCTTGTCTTAAGTGCTTTTCGGCTCGCTCACAATAAGCCTTGGAAAATTCTTCACCAACTTTTCTACCTTTCACATGTTATTTTTAATAGTCGCTATTGGGTCACGAATTTCAGTTCGATAGGCCTATGTTAATGAGATAATGCGGTTTTGTTTAAAAGGCCCAGATATAAATGGGCCTTAACTTCATGCTTGGAATGCCCAGGTAGATATATTAATTACTCAAAACCTCTCTCGAATCTTAAAAAGGTAAAAAGAGCATCTTTAAGAAGACAAGCTAATCATTAGCAGCAGCTATGAATTATTTTAGAATCTTGGAATTAAGGTAAAGCTATATATATTTGTGTTAGTTATAAAAAAATTTATAAGTATGATATCAAGTAATTAATATCGTCGTACTGTTCATATTCTATATGCATATTCATACAGATACAGATACAACAATTGAGCGATAGGAAGACAAAACCATAAGATATGTAATTAATACGTGTTTAACAAAATCCAACTGCTTTAAGTATTTAACACATTCTTCCATCTTCGAAATATATACTAGAAAAATTGGAAACAACATTAATGATTAGTTTCCATTAATGATTATTAATTTGACAAGACTATCCTCTCATGTTCATGTAAGACTTTTTTTCTTTTATTTGGTTATAACCAGTCCATAGAATACGACGAAAGACACACAAAAAAAAGTATGGAAAGAAAACAAAAAAAGGTTGCATGGGTTATTGAGAAGAAAAGAAAAAGGAGCAGAGCTGGGCCGTATAATTGGAGTCCAGTTTTTACTTAAATAATAATATTACTAACTATTCTGTCTCTCCTTATCTGAAAAATAAAACCAAAATAAATAATAAATTTCTCTCCACTGACATTGGTAAAGGCGCAGAGAAAGAGAGAGCGACTGTTCATCATCATCTCCCCCAAGAGAAACAACATTCAACCATGAAAATGAAGAAGAAAGGTAAAGTTTACCCATCTCCTCCTCCTCCTCCTCCATCATCATCATCTTCTTCGACTCACCATCTCAGCAACGAAGATGATTCTCTATCTGTGTTGAGGCTTCTTCCAGCAACGATTTTGGTTCTAGTTTCTGTTCTCTCAGCTGAAGACAGAGAAGTCCTTGCTTACTTAATCACCAGAGGAACTACCATTTCTGCTTCTGTTGATTCCAAGAAAAAGAAGAGTATCAAATCTAGCAAAAACCACAAACCTCCAGTATTTGATTGCGAGTGTTTTGATTGTTATACTAACTACTGGTTACGATGGGATTCATCGCCGAACCGTGAGCTAATCCACGAAATCATTGAAGCTTTCGAGAATCATCATCTCACTAGTGGTGAAAACTCAACTTCTCGGAATAAATCCAAGAGAGGTAAGAAGAAAGAGAAACCGGGTCGTCGGGTCGATGATGATGATAAACCCGTGGAGCCAAAGACTCAAACCACAGTTCCTGAGAGCCACGCGTCATCTCCTGATAACTCATCGGGGAGGTTGAGTGAAGCTGAGGTGGCGGAACGAGAGCCGGAGGATGAGAAAATAGTGGAAGAAGAATCGACGGTCATTTATCCGACGGCGACTGCAACTACTGCACACAAGGGATTGGCGAGGAAGGTACTACCGGACGTGTTGGGTTTATTCAATTCCAATTTTTGGAGACTTTGGAATCCGAACGCGTAAAAGCATCGACCCAAATTAAAGTTATGCTTCTTTTTTTGATGTTATCTCAAAAAAATAATTTCATCTCATGCTTTATTTTTTTCTTCTTTCAATATTTCACAACTTTGGTTACATGTTTAATATTCTTGGTTGCAAATATGCAGCACTTCCCTTTATTTTATCCACTGTGTCATTTCTGTTCATGATATTCTCTAACATTGTGTTTTGATTTCTCTTTTCTCTTCCTTAAAAAACTTTGAAATTTGTTGTTTTTGATGGTCAGTTCAATCTTTTAAAATTGCAAATTCTGGTTTGGTGGTGGACTCTAGTCTCTATAACCGGAGTACAGGGAATTTGAGATTATAAAAAGGAAAAACTATATAGCTTAGAAAGAAAGTATGTGCATTAGGTAGAGTGTTTCAAAGAGTGGGCCAACAAATATTTGCCTTCTGATTAAGGCAATCATCCTCATACTCTCAAACTGTATCTCTTTCTCTATTTTTTAGACAATTATTTAGTAACTGATCTTTGTTGTTTTCCTTTTTTTGGGTTAAAAGTAGATTTATGTTGTTTTATTCATCATAGTTAAGTTCATTTTGTAAAAACCGAAAAGGTATTTGGAAGTCTCATACAACGATAAGAGATACTTGGTTAAAGGTTCGTCAAATTAAACCCAAAGTTGAAGATGCCTCAATCATACCAGTCTATTGTGACAAAATGTTATTAAAAAGAAAAGGTAAAAAAGCAAGAATGAAAGTAACTACTAACTAGTGTTTGTAGGTGACTAATGACTAATGGGAAACCAAAGCCAACTGCTCCATCATAACTTTGATCATGTGTCAAACCCAAATTTCTCTTACTTGGGCTCAACATCGGCATCATGTTAATCCTCAAAATTTTCTTTAAGAAGGTTGGATACTCTGATATTAACATGAGACCTTGTTATATTACGTGTCCTCAGAGTGTTTCAAACAAGTCCTCTAAACCCTAAAATATAAAATTTTTGCTTCTCCAACAAATACTTCAAAACACTTTTTTTTTGTATCTTAGTCCTTTTAGTTATATATTTTATAAACAATTTAATAAGGTTTATTTTTATCACTTTAATCCACTTATGTAGTTTTAGTATTTTAATATTTATATTAGAATTCAACTCACGTTATAGCGTGAGATTTGATTATTTTTTAACCCGTGTTCATTTAGTTTTTAGATATGTGTTGATATTTCGAATATTGTTTTTGAAATGTTGTTCTAGTAGCCAAAAACCCGAACCGAAATTAACCCGAATTAGAAAAATGTAATCCGAACCAAACCCGACAAAATACTTTATTGGGTCATAAATCTATGTATTTGAAAAACTGAACCCAAACCCGAACTGGAAACAAATCAATAACCAAAATTTAAAGATTTTTATTGAATCTTTTTTAATTTTGAATTTTTATATAAAAGTACTCGAATCCGAACTTGATCTATACCAAACCGAACTATATCTGAGAAATAAAAATATTCGAATAAGTCTTAAATCAAAATAACCAAAATATTGAATTAGATGAACCAAACCCGACAAAATACCAGAATGTATTCGAAATCTATATACCCGAAAAATTGAAACCAAACCCAAAACAGCCGAATCAGTAACCGAATTTGTAACTGATATAGTTTTATTAAATTTAGTTTTTTTAGAGAACTTTTCCATTAAATCTTTTTAAATTTTGAATTTTTGTATAAAAATTTGTAACAAAACATTGCTCAACCCTATTTTTAAGGGTTGTTATGAACTATAGGTTAATTCTTATCTTAAAGGTTATAACACGATTAAAACAAAAGTGTCTCCCGCTTTAATATATAAGATGTATATATGTGTATATCTTTCACATGTACATATAAATAAGCATATATATAGTTATATGTTTAATTTGCATATAAAAATTCACAAATACTTTTTTTAAAAATACTGTTATATAAGAAATATTACATTCACTCAAAATATGTATTACACAATAACCATATTACATTAAGCAAATGTCATACAAAAATAAAAGTACATAAAAAGGAAAAATTACATAAAACATAAATATTACACAAAAGATATACAATGATACTAATATTCTAGTAAATGATCTTGAACCTTTAAGATCATCAAAGTATTGTCCATAATAATTAGGTGTACCTGAAGGTTGTTTTTCTTGCTCTTGTGCTTGAGTTCTTTTTTATATGATTATTGGTTGTTCAGAACCAATAAACTCATGGATATTACTATCTGCAAATAAAAAATAAAAATATAGCACTTCAAATTGCATTGATTGATCATATATGAGAGTATTACGAAAATAATTTTGTGAAGTAATTTGGTATCTCATTTTAATTTATAATTTACATCGTGTGTTTTGTGTATTTTTATTATTGTTGTAATGTATTTTTATATTTTGATGTAATGTACTAATTTTATGTTGTAATGTATTTTTATATTTTAATTTAATATTTAATCAATTAATTATTTGTAATATTTCAAATATAAGTTTCATGGTTAATTACAAAAGTTCTATGATCTTTCTTGATAACAACTAATAAAAAGGACTATAATGTAAATAAGCAAAAAATTTAATTTTTTTAGTGAAGTTTATCATTGGAGACCAATATCAAAAACTTCAAATTTGAAGTATCTCATACTTCAATGGGTCGACGACCTATTTCCACCCTGAAGTTTGAATATAACAACTGGTCCACCTATACTTCATACGTCTGTTTAATTGCACTCAAAATTATTTTAAGAAGTCTAATTGCACCTAAAATATACTAATTACAATCTAATTGAACCTAAAATATACATAATCTGTCTAATCGAACAAATCACCGGTTAATTGTTAGCCAATTGTTGGGTTATGGTCGTAACCCAGTACTTAAACGATTGTAAATCAATTTAAGAACAAATCTTCAATAGCTGACTTAACCGATTCAAAAGGCATATGGATTCAAGTTTCTCCATACCTTCGTCCAAAATCGCGAAATACACAAAGGAGTCATCTATTGCGAATGTGTTCTCGATGCATCTTAAAGCTACTTCTTCGATTCCTGGCTCTTCCTTGGAAGCGAACTCGACAAGAACGACGGTTCCTTTCGCAATGCAAGTGTATGACAGGAAACTTGGATTTGAAATCATCTTTTATGTATATATGTATCAATGGAGGATCGCAGCAAAATTCCTTATAAAAGATGAGTAATTAATTTTATTAATTATATTACCTCAGTTGGTCTAAATCCGTCCTTGTTTAGCTTCTATAATCTCTCTTCTTTTATTCCTAAAAACTACGATCTTTTCGTTGGTAAAGTATTGTGGACCAAAACAGGAAGCTTTAGCCACAATGCAGGTGAAGAACATTCAACAATGTTTCTCTTTCTTTCTCTTCTATCAGTTACTTTTCAAAGGATGTTTCTGCAAACTAATTGAGATTTTATCTATCTTCTTTGAAGATTTTCCTTGATGAGCTCAAAAATACTTAAAATTTCCGTTATGTTTTTGGGTCTTTATCAGTTATTTATGATGTAGAAACTGTTAATCTTTTAGGGTTTATGTTAATTATGATGTATAAACGGTTAATCTCTAGGGAAAATAATTGGAGACAACGAAAATGGTGATGATGATTCCGGTGAGGTCGATGATGACGAAGGAGATTGTAGAGACGTGATTACGGCGTGGTTGAAGGTGACGAAGGAGATTGCATAGATGTGGTTTAATTAGACGTGATTCCGGCGAGGTCGAAGATGATGAAGGAGATTGAAGATTTGCTCTTAAATTGGTTTACAATCGGTTAAGTATTGGGTTAAGACCATAACCCAATATTTGGCAAACAATTAACCAGTGATTTGTTCAATTAGATTGTCATTAGTATATTTTAGGTGCAATTAGACTTTTTAAAATAATTTTGCGTGCAATTAAACAGACTTATAAAGTACAGGTAGACCAATTGTTATATCTAAATTTCAGGGTGGAAATAGATCGTCGACTCTACTTAGTACTTGTTGGAAATGACCTTATAAAACCAAAAATATAACGGAGACATCGCATCCTACTAAAGTCAGCATACAATCTGATTCTCACCCAATACGATAAAGATATTGCTACCAAAGGCTCCTGAAGCCCATGACACGCCAAATCTTTGATAAACTGCTCTGATGTTGATTTTTAATGTTACAGTGGCTGCGTATAGGTAAAAAACGATTATACAATTAATATATATATATATATATATATGTCAAATGCTATCTTTAAATGCAAAATTATGTCCCATATCATTGATTTTTTTTCTTTATTTTCCTTTCTAATTTCGAAAATGTTGGATTATTTTTTTAAATTGGGTCAAAAGAGTTGGGCCTCATAATTGAGTATTTTTGTCCAGTAAAGTAAATCAATTGGATTCATTTGAAGATCTTACCTTTGAAAGCTATATTAACAGAACAACGACGGACGAAGAAGAAAATTATAGAGAATCAGATTAAAATTAACAGGAAATCAGAGAGATCGGAGTTCATCATTCCCCGATTTATTCATCTTCGAGATTCATCTTCTTATTGATTCTTCTCTCTCTTCTTAGTCTTGTTTTCTCTGTTTTGATAAGAGTAATTCAACTCGTTCTTTGAAGGTTAAAATCGAGTGCAAGGGACAATCACTGGAGCTTCTTCAACCTTTGAATCTTGTGGATAGAGGATGAATATCGCTCAAGTGCAGTAGTTTCTACTACCTTACAATTTTGTCGTATATCTTATTTCCCTTGTTTCTTCTTATTCTTCAGCTTAGGTCAAGATTCGATTTTATCCACCAATCTTGAGCGATATTATCTCACCGGAGCTAATTGGAGATGATGAAGAACACAACAGTGCCAAATCTGTCAAAACTGCAACCATTAATGGGACCTAACTAAAGGCGATGGTCAGAGAAACTTTTGTTCTTCTTTCAAGATATTGGATCAAAATATGTTCTAATTGAAGATCTTTCTCCTTCTATAGACTTTCAGTACCTCACCGTCTAATGCTTCTGGATCTGCTGAAACCAAGAAAGAAAGTTCTAAAATCAGAAAAGAAGGTACGTTTAAGGAACATAATCGAACTTGCCGAGGTCACATAATCAGGCACTTGTCAGAGAAGTTGTTCGACATATACGTTGATTTTGAGTCTGCAAAAGAGATATGGATCAATCAGAAGAAGAAGAAGTATGGTTTCAAAGATCAAGGAAAGAAGCAGTATGTAACATCAAGATGGACCTCCTTCATGATGAAGAATAATGTGCGTGTACTGGAACAACTCCATAATTATGAAACCATAGTTTCAAGAATCCAATCTAAAGAAATCCCGATAGACGATCAACTAGTTGCTCTTGTGCTACTTGACAAACTTCCTTCATCTTGGACCAACTATAGATCCAAACTGAATCATAAGATGAAGAAATGACTCTAGATGAGTTGATCTTAGAAATTCTAATTGAGGCTGCCAATCGTGCTTACATAGGTTATGCTTTTGAGATTTAATCTTCAAGATATGATGTTAATCTGGTAGAAGGTCAATTTAGTTACTCAAAGGGAAAAAGGCAAGAACAACAAGAAGAATGATAAGAATTCAGTCAACTAATATATTGAGTTCAAAAAGAAAGTCAAATGTTGGAATTGAAACAAGCATGGCCATAAGAAACACGAGTGCAAGCTGCCTCCTCAAGTGAAGGATAAAGAATCTGCTAAAGCCCATCTAACTGAGGATATAGGTGCTGTCGTGACAAAAGTAAATGCAACAACTGATACAATGGATTGGATTGTTAACTCTGGATCAACTACACACATTTGCATTGACAAATGTCTGTTCAAGAACCTGGAGAATCACAACGAGAATAATGTGTTTATGGGAGATGCTAGTCCTGTGAAAGCTGCTGGCATTGGAGAAGTCAATCTAACACTATCTTTAAAGAGAATTATACACTAACTAAAGTGTTGTATGTGCCTTATATGCGTAGGAATTTGATTTCTAGTGCTTTGTTGATGAATGTTGGTGTTAAGCAGACTATTGATTCTAGGGAATTGGTTCTGACCAAGGGTGGGAATTACATAGGGAAACATTTTTGTAATGTGAATCTGTTTGTATTAAAAACTCTTAAATGAAATGAAAGACAAGAATTCTACTTGGTTTGTGATCTTGATACTTGGCATAGTAGACCTGGTCATCTAAATGTGAAATAATCAAGCAGACTTAATTCATGATAATCTTGGAAATTCATTTCATAAGTGTAAAATCTGTGTTTGAGGCAAAACATTATTGGAAACCATTTGCAAATAAAGTGATTCGATCCTCTAATCTACTTGATCTAAACCATTCAAATTTAGCAGACTTCAAAAGTATTATGATCAGAGGAAACCTTTGACTCATTTCTTCTATATAAATATGAAGTGGAAAATCAATTAGATAAAAAAATAAAGAGAATTATATCTGATAGAGGCGGTGAATATGAGTGTGAATCTATGCATTCTTTTTGTGTTAAGGAAGATATAGTACATGAGAGAACAACTCCCTATTCTCCTCAGCAAAATGGATTTGCTGAGAGAAATAATAGAGCACTCAAAAATATGATGAATGCAATGCTTCTAAGTTCTAGTTTGCCTGATAGTTAATGGGGAGAAGATATACTCTCAGCTTCTTATATCTTGAATGAAGTTCCACATAAGGGATTAGATGTAACTCCTTATGAGCAATGGGAGGTCATAAACCTAATATATCTCATTTAAGAGTATGGGGTTGTTTAGTTAAGGTTGGACTGCCAAGTTTTAAAGGTCTATTATTGGGTTCGAAACTGTTGATGTTGTGTTTATAGGATACACTTCTAATAGTTCAGCTTACATATGCTTAGCTTTTGATGTGATAAGTAAGAAACTTGTCATGTCATTGAATCAAATGATGTTGAGTTCTTTGAACACATCTTTCATTTTTGTAAATCACTTGAAAAACCTGAGATGTCTAGTATTTCTAATGATTTAAATCCTAAGAGACCATCTGATGTTGAAGTTGGAGAAATCAGGCGAAGCAAGAGATGCAGAACAACAAATGACTTCGGTGTAAAATTTATAACTAATTTTTTAGTCTTTGATATTGAACTAACATAAGAGTTTATGTATACTTTTTTGATAGAACAAGATCCAGCAACTTTCTTAGAGGTAATGAACTCTATATATGCAATGTTTTGGATGGAAGTAGTCAATAGCGAATATGAATCAATATTTTCAAATCACACTTGAGAAATTGTTGATCTTCCTCAAGGATGCAAGGTAATGAAGTGTAAGTAGATTTTGAAAGAGGTATTCCAGGCAGATGGATCTATTGAAAAAATCAAAGCAAAATTAGTTACACAAGGATATTCACAAAAACATGGAATCAACTTCTTTGATACCTACTCTCATATGACCAATTTGGCTCTCATAAGACTCTTATTGGTTGTAGGATCAACTCCCAATTTGATCGTACATCAAATGGATGTAAAGATAACCTTTTTAAATGGAGATATAGAAGAAGAAATCTATACGGTTCAACCAGAAGAGTTTGTGGTAGAAGGACAAGAAAGCAAGGTTTGTAAACTTAAAAAATCATTAAATGGTCTCAAACAAGCTCTAAAGCAATGGTTTGAGAAGTTCAGCTCAATATTGCTAGAGTTTGGTATAACGACAAATAGTGGAGATACATGCATTTTTAGTAAAGGTAACACCTCAACCTATATAATAATATGTCTTTATGTAGACGATATGATGATCTTAGGAACTTCTCTAGAAATGGTAGAGAACACTAAGTCATTCCTATGTCACAAGTTTAGTATGAAGGATCTGAAGAAAGTTGACATTACTCTAGGAATAAAGGTGTCAAAAACAGATTCAAGATATTCTCTTTGTCAATATCATTACATAGAGAAATTCTAAAAAAATTTGGTTATTGGGAAAAACCTACATCAAAATCTCCCTATGATCCTTCAATTTACCTATATAAAAACAATGGAAATAGTATTAGACATAGTGAATATGCTAGAATTCTGGGTAATGTGATGTATTTGATGAACTGCACAAGACCACATATTCCTACTCAGTGAGTAGGTTGTGCAGGTATACACAAAATCTCAATAGTGAACATTAGAGAGCTTTAGATAGATTGATGAAGTATTTAAAAGGAACAATGAATAGGAGCTTGAATTATGAAGGATCAGTTAGTGTGTTAGAAGCTTTACTGTGACACTAATTGATCAATGACCATGATGATGTGAATTCCACAAGCGGGTATGTTTTCTCATTAGGAAATGGAGTTGTCGCTTGGAAGTCATCAAAGCATACTTGTATAGCAAGATCGACAATGGAATTTGAACTAATAGCAATAGAGTTAGCCAGTCAAGAAGAATATTGGTTAAGAAGTGTTCTTAATGACTTACCAATGTTTGGTAAGAACTTATCATCAATTTCTATGAGATGTGATTCTCAATCACCTATTGCACTTGCAATGAACAAGCTGTATAATGGGAAGAAATGGCATATACGTATGAAGAATAAGGTGATACGAGGCTTCACTAAAGCTAGAAACTTATCATTGGAATATATGAGGACATAACTAAACTTAGCAGACTTGTTGCTAAAGCTCTATGTGGACCAAAGGTTCATAACACGACAAAAGTGAAGGGCTAAGATTGATTTGAGTTATAGCTTGTCTGGGATATTTACCATGCTTATTTACTAATGTAAAGAAGGTGGTTCAAATGGTCCAACAAAGAACAAGCTAAAAGACTTGGAAAATAAAGAGAATTACTTGGTCTGAGGACTATAAAATTGAAACTTAAGCTCAAGGTGAACTGATCATTCATGAGAACAAGTAATATCAAAGTTGTTAGTGTATATTGTTAACAATGAATGAATGAGTTCATATATTGTTTATACATTACAAAGAAAGTGATTTGATAATGAATTTGTTTTAAGAGTTCTGTTGTCATTATCTTGATGTTTAATATTACATATGCGAAGTACCTAAATCGTTGAACCAAGTTGTAGAGACATCATGGTATTTTAATCTTGAGAAAACAGAGGAGTATTGTTCGATTGTTTTAAAAAATTTGGTCAAAAGTGTTAGGCCTCGTAATTGAGTATTTTTGCCCAGTAAAGTAAATTAATTGGATCCTCTTGGATATCTTATCTTTGAAAGCTATATTAACAGAACAACAGACAAATAAGAAGATTAGAGACAATCAGATTGTTCTTAACAGAAAATCAGAGAGAATCGAAGTTCATCATTCTCTAATTGATTATCTTCTTTACCTTGTTTCTTCTCCTTCTTCAGCTCATGTTAAGATTCAATTGTATCCAACAGAAAAGACGTATTTACCATTCAAGGGTTGTCTTCGCCATTCTTCCATCAGATTAATGTGAGCAATTTTTTACTTTGTATCTATTTGTTTTCCCCATCTCACCACTTTCCTCCTTTCATAATTGTCTGTCATTCTTTTTTATATCTCAAATTCTAACATTTAATTATCTTTGCTAGGGAAAACTTGGACTAAAAGAATTGAAACATTTTCTCTTTTTGTGAATCAAGTTTTCATAAGTTTTCTTCTCTTTCTATGGCGTATTATGTGCTATTTTCGTTCTCTCTTCACATTTCAAATAGATGACTGACATGTGGCAAGAAATTTGTACGACGCTTGACATTTAATAAATGTCCATACTAGACATTGACATTTGTCCATGATAGATATGGAAAAAGTCTTTGACCATGTTCGTGAATAGATGACTGACACATGGCAGCAATCATGTACGACGTTATACATAGACACATGTCCAGCATGAACTTAGAAAAATGGATAAGGACATAAAAACAAGAGGCAAGATTACATTTCGGGTCATAAACATAAGATAAATAACCTCTTATAAAATATCCTCATGTCACCGAAGACATATCTCATAATGCAACAAAGATGCAATTTACATTAGTTGAAAAATGTTAGTGTTGTGACATATATTTGTCTATGATTGACAAGTTTATGTTTGTCTTTGATGGACATGTTGTACAAATCATTTCCAAATTGCTTGATAAGTCCTAGTATTTCTCTTCATTTTTTCCAGATGCATTATATGTCATTTTCTCATTGTTTTTTTTATATGTGCATGTGCTTTTTCTGGATAATGAACTATTTAGATAATTGAAAATGTTCAAATATGTTTTTTCTATGATAGACTTGTTTTAAATTATCCATCGAAATAACAAAAAAGAATAATGGTTCCTAGGGTTTTGGGGGGGGGGGGATGGTGATCGTGATCGTGACAATTTGATGATGGAGGCTGTGGAAAGGGAAAATCCACCCGGTGATCCACCAGGAGGATCGACATCTTGGGCTTCTAAGGTAGCAGACCCTTTCTCGGGGGCTTTGTTTGGTTCGGGATCCAATTTGAAACCAGATTTTGTTGCACCTAGGTTATGTGTTAAGTACCCTAATGGTGAAGATGGAGAGGTTGTGCTTTCAATACATCAGGGCGTATTGGATATGATGAATTTTGAAGTGGCATAATAGTACAGTGGTGAAGGTCCTTGGTAGAAGTGTGAACATTGCTGATCTATATAAGAAACTGCATATATCATGGAATCGGTTATTGATCTTCCACGACAGTTTTTTGTTGTTAAGTTTAAGTTCAAATGAAGAGTACCTTTCAACTCTCACTAATGCTCCTTGGAGAGTTTTTGGAAGCTACCTTCTTGTCAAAGCATGGGATGCTACCTTTGATTAACTCCATAGTGTAATTTCTACTACTCTAGTTTGGGCACAAATAGCAGATATCTTGGTTTATGTATGGCGAGACGGATTTGATGGGCATTACGAGTGGGCTTGGGAAGCCATTGTGTGTGGATCACACTACATCGCATGCTTTACGTGCGAGGTTTGCACATGTGTCCATCGAGGTGAATCTCAAGAAACCTTTAAAAGGGACAATCCAAATCAATGTGGATATATAATATATCTCTTAGAAGGTTTACCAAATATTTGTTCAGGGCGTGTCATTTATGGTCACTTAATACAATCATGTCCATGTGTGGAAAAGAGCTCTAAGGGGGTTAGCGAGGCTCCACTGCTGGTGGTGCAACAACCTGAGCAGGTTGTTGATTTGGATGGGTTTACCCTTGTAAAGAAGATTGGTAGGCATCAGAGTGTTGCAGGATATTTCAAATATGTAATCGTATAACATAACTAAGTCGACAAATAGTTTTGCTAATTTAGCTCTGAATACAGTTCTGGAAGAGGGTACAAACCAGAGAGTTGGTCTGACAGCAAAGGAGAATGTGACGCAAGCTAATATATTACCTAGTCATTCTCATGTGCCATCGCAAGAGATAATGGTTTTTGGTAGTACGGTTATGGGAGTGTAGACTTAAATGTAGGTCCTTCGGCTAGTATACAATCTATTTCAAAGGTGGGAAAATGTCATGGTGGAGGTAAAACCATGATGGAAGTAAGGTCAAGAGTAAGTGGTCTCAAGCATGACCAACGAGGGGTCTTATTTTTGGGACAACTAAGGTGATCTCGAGTTGTCATCCTCGGGAAAAATATTGCAAGTTGAGGAGATTGTTGCTTGTAGAATAAATGGAAAATTCGACTGTATGCAATCGGTAACGGTTATGAATTCAGTTTTGAGTGCAAAACAAAGTATTGGCATATATCTAGCTAGGCATTCTTTAGATTAGATGGGTCCAGAGATGGTGGGGAGTGTCTCTAATCCTTCGTCTAACTTGCAGCCTGAAAATATGGTCATTTCGACCACGAGTTTGGTATGAGAGGTAACTTCCCGTCAAGATGATATGCAAGCTAGCAAGTCACGGGTTGATGGCGTGGACTCGATGAAGGCTTAATGTTTCTCCATGGTGATTCTTGCTGCTTCTGAAGATGTTTTAATGAACAATTGCATTATATAGAATTGTCGGGGTAAATAAACTCACTTTTAGGCGGTCAACTTGATATATGTTAAAGAGGTATAACACAAATGTGTTAGCTTTATTCGAAACTCATGCTAGTGGAACAAATGCGGACATGAGTTGTAGAGGTCTAGGGTTTGAAAATTCTTTTCGGGTCGAAGCAGATGGTCAACAAGGTGGCATTTGGCTGTCATGGAAGTCTAGTCTGAGAGAGGTAGAACTTTTGCAGTCTTCGGAGCAATATATCCATGCTCATCAAAAACTGGGTACTGATGTTTTACACCTTATTGTGGTGTATGACGAGTTAATGTTGATGATCCAATTAGTTGATGGCCCTATGCTGGTAGGTGGGGATTTTAACACGATTTTGAGACTTGATGAAAGGCAAGGTATGAATGGCATGCTTTCACCTGATTCAATTCACTTTGGGAACTTGATTAACTCTACTCTCTTGTAGACATATGGTTTAAAGGTTCCAAATATACTTTGTAAAGAGGATGACGTGCAACTTATACGGTTGCGAAACAATTGGGAAGTTTTTAATTGTGCTCAAGGAAGATTGAAATGGCAGAATGCAAGTGTGACTCATTTGCCTTTTCTCTCTTCTGATCACACACCACTTTATGTGCAGTTGGTACCACAACTAGTACGACATCCAAGTCATAGGCCTTACTTTGTAATTCATGGAATACGTCAGCCCACACTGAATGATTTATCGGGATTGTAGACAACTCTTAGACGTTGGAACCGAAAAGTGTATGGCGATGTCAAAAGACGGAAAGAAGGCATCCTTTCTAAGATCAAAATGGTTTTAAACCATATTGAGAATACACCTACAGATGAGTTACTGGGTGAGGAGGCAGATATAATTTGAGAGCTTGATGTCATTTTGAAGCAGACGAAGATGATTTGGTTCTAGAAATCACGGGAAAAGTGGATTACTCAAGGTGATCAAAATACTACATTCTTCCGCACATCTACTATGATCAGAAGGAAGAGGAATATAGTTGAGATGTTGCATGATGATACCAGGAGATGGGATTTGACCTAAAGGAACTAGAGGAACTGCCAGCTGAATATTATCGTCGTCTTATTCTTTGGAGGATGCTGCGAGTATAGTAGCACCCTTGCCACGTGAAGGCTTTGCTGAGTTATCTTGGGACAAAAATCCAAATCTGGAGAAACCGTTCACGGGTGAGGAGGTGTGGAACTCGGTTAGACTTATGGGAAAGTTTAAAGCCCTTAGAGCATATGGTTTTCAGCCTGTCTTTTACCAACACTGCTGGGAGGAATTAGGGGATTAACTTTTGTAATTCGTGTTATGCTTCTTTGAAGTGGGGGAGTTACCGAGTGGTATGAATGATGCTCTGGTGGTTTTCATAGGAAAGCTTTAGTGAATTACTCAATTTTGGCCAATAAGCCTTTGCAACATTTTGTTCAAGGTTATTACCAAGTCAACAGTAATGCGGCTTAAGCAAGTAATTTTGAAGCTTAATTGTCCGGCACAATCTAGCTTCATCCTGGGTCGTCTAAGTAATGACAATATTCTAATTGTACAAGAGGTAGTACATTCGATGGGTATGAAAAAAGGGTCAAAATGGTTGGATGCTTCTCAAACTTGATCTTGAAAAGGCTTATGACATAATTCACTAGGATTTTTTGCAAGATACACTTCTAGCTACATGCTTATTTGATAACTGGGTCACATGGATTATGGCTGTAGTTTCAGGCCCAACGATGAACTTACTATTGACAACTGAGAAAACAACAGAGTTTAAACCATTGAGAGGTTTGAGACAGTGTGAATCTCTCTCCCCGTACCTATTTTTCTTATGTTTGGAGCGGTTTTGTCATTTGACTGACAATTCTATTGATAATCGTGATTGGAAACCTGTTTCTATCTCCCATGGTGGTCTTTAATTATCTCACATTTCTTTCACAGATGGCCCTATCTTATTTGTTGAAGCTTCAGTGGTGCATATTTGAGTTATTCGTCGGTATTAGAAACATTTTGTGAAGCTTCTAGTCAAAAAATGAGTGTGGATAAATTGAAGATCACTTTTTTCTAAGAATGTCTCTGGGGATTTAGAAGAATGTATCAGGGCTGAGAGTATAATGCAGTCAACCTGTAACCTTAGGAAGTATCTAGGGCTCCTGATACTTCACAAGATAATGAATCATGACATGTTTGGAGACGTTGTGGAATGTGTGGCTTTGAAACTTTCCGGCTGGAAGGGAAAATGTTTGAGTTTTTGCCGGGAGATTGACTCTCACCAAATATGTACTACAATCTATACAGGTTCACTCACTAAGTTTGATTTTGTTACCACAATCAGTGTTGAAGCGATTAGATAAGATATCTCGGTCGTTTTTATGGGGAAGTACTACAGAGAAAAAAGCACAACATTTAGTCTCATGGAGAAAAGGTTGGAGGTATAGTCATACAAAAGCCAAAGAAGATTAACCGAGCTTTGGTAGCTAAAGTTGGGTGGTGTTTACTTTAGGATAAGTCAAGTCTATGGGCTTGACTTTTATGCTCCAAATATAAAGTGAAAGATGTTCAAAATTTGGATTTGTTGGATCCGAAGTGGTCTTGATCTCAAACATGGAGAGGGATTGGTATTTGCTTGTGGGAAGTAGTACTCTCGGGAATGAGATGGGTGATCGGTGATGGTTGCCTCACCAAATTTTGGAGAGATCGTTGGCTTTGTGGAGAGCGCTTTAGTGATTGTGTCATTATGGATTTACCTGCAGAATTGGGTTCACTAAGAGTTTGTGATTTGTGGATACACGGTGTTGGCTGGGATTTTGATCATATTACATTGTACTTACCTCTTCATTACCGCCTTATGCAAGGGGTCGTGGTTGTTGATAAGGTAATTGGGGCTAGTGATCATATGTCAAGGTCATGTAACTGTGATGGTAGTTTCTCCATCAAATCGTCTTATACTATGCTTACAAGGGAACAAGTTCCCACCCAAGACATATCAAAATTTTTCTCTGGAATTTGGACTTCTCGGGATCCTGAGAGAGTGCGATTGTTTATATCGCCCGTGGCTCATCAAGTACTTATAATCAATGTTGAACGAAAGCGCATCCATCTGTCAGATTCAGACTTATGTCCAGTTTGTAGCTGGACCATAATCAATTCTACACATTCTAAGAGATTGTCATGCGATGTGTGGGATTTGGGTAAGGTTCCTACCGACTAGAAAACGTGGAATATTTGTTTGCTTAATCATTACTCGAGTGGATTTTTCGAATTTAAGCTCCACAGATTGCATACATGGATGTTCATGGGTTGTTATGTTTCTAATGCCAATTTGGTGGGCATGGAAATGGAGGTGTGGGAATGTTTGGGTCCAATGGTAAATGTTGAGATAGAACTCAGTTCTTGAAAGATATGAGTCTTCAAGTGGAGAAGGTGAACTCGAGTGAAAGAAGTGTAGTAGATCGTGTTCTGCGGCCTGCAAGGTATATCAAGTGGAAACCACCTCGTGAAACATGGTTTAAACTTAATACGGATGGGACCTCTCGTGGGAATCCAGGGCTTGCATCAGATGGTGGAGTTATACGGGATCAATATGGTTGGTGGTATGGTGGTTTTGCTTTGAACATCATGATATGTACGTCTCCTTCAGCCGAGCTCTAGGAAGTGTATTATGGACTTTATGTGGCGTGGGAGTTAGGTGTTCAAAGGCTAGAGGTGGAAATTGATTCAGCGATTGTTGTAGGTTTTCTCACGACATGTATTGGTGATTCACACCTCATTTCATTCCTAGCACGTTTATGTTATGACTTTCTCACAAAAGACTGAAATGTCCAATTTAGTCATGTGTATAAGAAAGTTAATCGCCTTGCAGACAGAATAGCAAACTATGTATTTTTTTTACCTTTAGATTTCTATAGTTTAATCCTAAATTTATCAATTGTGGTTGAGGATTCACTTAGAATAGAGCATTCTAGTTTTGACATTATGTAGCTTGTTTTTTTTTTTTTGAATAAATTGCAGAAAACAGTTTTGTTTCCTGTTTCATGTTTTTATAGTAAATACAAAAACTATCGATGGCATCGCACATAATCTCCTAAAAGCACTACACGAAATTTTCCAAAATTGTAAAAATATAACACGTGCATCTTCAAGAATTTTCTTAGGGTCTCTCGTTTGCTGATTGAATAATATTCAAAAGACCAATCTCTTAATAATTCTACTTTTTTGTTTTGTTTTAACTTTGCGCTTTGAATAGTCAAGCAAACATGGACTAGCAACAGTTAATGGTGAGCTACTTTAGTTTTTCTATTTTAAATTATTTAATAATGGCAAAAGTATAAATGATCTCAGCTTCAACCTAGGAGAATCATTATCAACCACGTCTGCGCCATGTTGATATCTTGTTCCCTTCTACAAGGATTTAAATTTTGACCAAATATCTAAACTACATTTATGATTTTATTTACTTACGTCCAAAACCAAACCATTTACAACATAACTGTTCTCATGAAGACTTTTCTTTATTTTGCCCATATTTCTTAATTCATCGTTATGTAGAATTACAAGAATAAGTGATTCAAATAAGTTTCTCCGTTTTTACACGTGTTATCAGTCCAAAAACAAAAAAAAACTTGATGGTCCAATCCAGAATTGTATATACAATATTGGAAAAAGACTTGTCTACATAAGATCCAATCTACCAAAATAACTACTGTATTAAAGAAAATGTTATATGCATGAATTCAAACATAGTAGACTTTGATTGAATCAATTCATAAAAGATAATATATCTTTATCATATACACGGATTAAATGACGTACGACAAAAAGAAAAATAGTAAACCCATATGACGTCTTTGGAAAAAAAGAAAAAGAAAAACGTAACCCACATATGACGTCATTTACAAGAAACTAAATCAGTCGTATTTATGAAAAAATATTCCACTATCATATATGGTGAAGATGTTCTAAGTTTGTACGTCGGTGCATGCATCATAGTTTAATGAATCTAAATAAATCGTGAAAAGCAGGTCCACCAAGTAATTAATATGCTTGCGTCAGTCCAATAATTAATTAATAATTCTTTTCTCCCTAATTTATTAAATTATGATTATGTATTTATATTATATGTTTCTCGTATAGATCTGATCCTTATCCAAAAGCATAATGAATTATTCCTGACAAATCAGTATATAAATTCGTTGAAATAAAAAGTCTTATCTCTTGAGACAATTATGGATTAAGCGGTATATAATTAAGTAATTTAATTATGTAAAAATGGTAGATTGTAAAAATCTTACGTGTCGTCTACGACTAGGCTTCTTAAAACGATGAGCAACGGGCCGCCTCTTCGTCTTTGACTTCATAGTCTGCCATAAATATATATATATATATGTCTATATAATATACACTTAAATTTTAATATGTTTTCACACACATCATACTCCACAATCAAACAAACAAATAAAGAGAAGAAAAATTATATTCTTCTTGTTAGGGAATTTCAGGTCTGTATTTGTTGATAGTAATCGAGAATATGGAGGGATATAATAATGGATCATTGTACGCTCCGTTTTTGTCTCTGAAATCTACAAATTCAAAACCGGAGTTGGATCAATTAGGAGAAGAAGATCATGGATCAAAGATAAGAGCATCAGAAGGTTGTTCCAGAAGTGTGGCAGATTCAAAGAAGAAAGGGAAGAAACAAAGGTATGCGTTTCAGACAAGAAGCCAAGTTGATATACTTGATGATGGTTATCGTTGGAGGAAATATGGACAAAAGGCTGTCAAAAACAACAAGTTCCCTAGGTAATTTGATTCATCTTGATTTGTAGATTTGTTGTTATACATATAGCAAGATCTATTGTTTTCTATGCAGTATATGTGTATATCAATCTAAATTGATTTTAAACTAAGATCCATCTTGATTTGATTAGTTTCTCTTCTTCTCAATATAATCAATGATTTTAGCTAGCAATGAAAGTCTTTTAGTGAAAGATGATTTCAAATAGATATAAAAAGTTGACATTTGAATTGTGCAGGAGTTACTATAGGTGCACATATGGAGGATGCAACGTGAAGAAGCAAGTGCAGAGGTTAACAGTGGACCAAGAAGTCGTCGTCACAACTTACGAAGGAGTACATTCACATCCCATTGAAAAATCCACTGAAAATTTCGAGCATATTCTCACTCAAATGCAAATCTACTCTTCCTTCTAGTTGCTCTCTCAATCTTTTATACCTTTGGAGCTAAATCCCTGAAAGCTGATACATGTTGTAAATTATTTATACAACAAATTAGTATAAAGTTTCATTTTTTGGGTGTGGAACAAAAAGTGGTCAACTAAAGTTTGTATCGTAATAATTTCATTAAGAAAAAATACCAAGCGAGTCTATAAAAGCTGATATATAATGTAAACTTTAATTCTAACAGCAATAAGTAATTAGATATGCAAGTATACTGCTAACTATTCTTTACATTATTTGAGAGATAATGTTCAAGATTCAAGTGCTGTAAGATATGTGTCGATCTTGGGAAAAAAAACATGTTAATTACATTATATTGTCCGTTTTACATGTTTTACTTTCTTTTATCTTTTTGATCGTTGATTATCATCTCTGTCACCAATTCGACAAGACATTCTATTTTTCTTCTTTCCCTATGTAGCGCCTGGGCCATAACCAAGGCCCTTTCAGGATCTTGTATTAATGATTTAATGCCTCACAATTCTCGCGTATGCCACATTGAAGTCTTCTCAATTCGGGCCGGGCAAAAGTGTGCGAGAACCAAAATTTGATTTGTGATATGTCCCAAAATTTTAGGTATTTGGAATAAATGGATTTGGATAATATAATTATAGATTCAGATTTGAATAATAATTTTTGTCCTTTTAATCTTCGGATCGATTTACAATATTTTTTTAAACAACTTAACTCATTAATTAATCAAAGGAAATGGTCAATCAGATTATAAATACTAGTCAATCGGATTATAAAAAACACTGATACTAATCAAATTACTTTATTAATACATTGAAAGTTTTGAAAATTATAACACAAATTAATTTGAGTTGATGTAGATGAGTGAATCTTTCACAAGAATTGCGATTATATGCAATTTGGTTTCGGTTATAGCCAAAACCAAAATGCCGGTTTACTCTTCTCTGATTCTAATTATAATTGCATTATGTCTATTTACCTCTAACTTGAAACTCAAAATAGAGGAACATTGTTCATTTACAATAAATGAGACTTAGCTTATAACTTTGTTAACACACTCTACTATTTCATATTCTTGTGAGGAATCATACTAATACTTGTTCTGTGGAGATTGTAAGCACGTGGATGATTCATTGGTTACATTAGAAAGTGTTTCTTCACCTCCAGCATTTTTCGCAGCTTCCTTAACATTATTTGTGTTTTCTTCTTTTTTTCTGAAGATTTAATTTTTTCTTCCGGTTAACTTATTCAACCAAAATTTGGCAGACTCCATTTCTCTCTTCTTTTAACTTCTCCAACCAGATTTTTAATAAGATAATTTATGTACATGTGAGAAAAGAGATCGATAAATGAACACGTTCTACTCCACTATGTACGATTCATGAATTATTGCTCTTGGTTTTTCAATATTAGAAGATCGAATTTTGCAAATTAACAACTATTTCTCCTAAGAGGTGAAGTATTCCAGGTTTTTTTCAACCTTGACCGATGATTTTTTTCGGAATTGGTTTTTTTTTCCTTTGGAGTGAGCTGTTTTAATATTATAATTTAATTGGTTGTTTGAGTAAAAAAAATTAGCTAATGTGTCATCTCTAAACTAATAATATGTGAGAGACATCTAGTCTCCTTTTATATATATACTAGTATTATGCCCGCGATAACACAGGATTACGTTGTTTTGATTGTTTTCTTATAATTGTATTCATTTAGATTGTTAGAACCGTATTGATATTTTGGAATATTACATCCGAGATGTTATTTTAGAGGTAATAAATCCGAACCGGAACTAATACGAATTAAAAGAACCTATGAATCTTAAATCTATGTACCCAAAAAACCGAACTCTAACCGGAATCAGAACCAGAACCAGATAAGAACCAAACTTTAGCATTTTAGAATTTTTCTATTTAATATTTTTTACTTTTGAATTTTCATATAAAACTACCTGAATGTAAACGCGAACTCGATCTATACCAAACCAAACTATATCCAAAAAATAAAAATATTTGAATAACTCTTAAACCAAACTCAAAAAATCTATGTATACGGAAAATTGAATCCAAACCCATACCGGAATCGAATAATTTTTAACCGATATATTTTTATTAAATTTTAGTTTTTAGAGATCTTTCCCTTAAATCTTTATTAATTTTGAATTTATGTATAAAAATTTGTAACAACACCTATCTGAATCCTATATTTAAGGGTTGTTGTGAACTATAAATTAAATTTTATCCTAAAGTTTTAACTATAGTCTAAATGAAATTGTCTCTCGCTTTAATATGTAAGACTAGGATTATACCCGCATTATAACGTGGGATTCGATTGTTGTGATTGGTTTTCTAAATCTCGTTTATTTAGCTTGTTAGGCCCGTGTTGATACTTTAAAATACGTGTTGATATTTTAAAATATTGTTTTCGAATTGTTGTTTTTTCCGAACCGAAATTGATCTAAATTAGAGAAACCAAACCGACAATATACCCAAATGTGTCCTAAATCTATGTATCCAAAAAATCAAATCCGAAGCAGAACCGAAATCAAATCAAGAATCATTTTTTTTGCTTTCTAGAGTTTTTCTATTACTTTTTAATTTTGAAATTTTATATAAAATATCCGATCCAGAGCTCGGTTTATACTGAACTAAATTAGATGAACTGAATTCGAAAAAATACCAAAATGTTTCCTAAATATATGTATCTGGAACATTGAATCCAACCTGTACCGAAACCGAATTAATAACCGATATATTTTTTTAATTAAATTTTAACTTTTTAAACATTTTATTTTATGTTAAAATTTTATATTAAATATCCGATCTAGAGCTCGGTCTATACCGAACAAAATTAGATGAACAGAATCCGACAAAATACCAAAATGTTTTCTAAAGATATGTATATGGAACATTGAATCCAACCCGTACCGAAACCGAATCAATAACCGATATATTTTTATATTAAATTTTAACTTTTAAAATTTTTTATTTTATTTTAAAATTTTATATAAAATATCTGATCTAGAACTTGGTCTATACTAGAAAAGCAATGCTAAAAAAAAAGAATCGACGGAAGCAGAGACGAACACAGAGGCGAACAAAGAACCGTTTTCACGGGGGAATCCGGCGAAGCCGTAGGAACGAGATCGGCGTTGCTCCGGCAAAGGTTGTAGGTTAGATCTAAGGTCTCTCAAGGGGTTTCCATGGAGGGAGAAGAAGGGTCACGATGGTGTTAAAACTCTCGGTGACTCCGGAGTTTAGATCACCGGCGATTATTTCGGTGAGTAAGGGAAAGGAGGTTAACCATGTCATGCAGACGGTCTTAGGGGTAAGATGTTCAAGGTTTTTAAGTGAATCTCTAGGTCACCCTAGATTTGGTCCGGAGAGTCCAGGAAGGGTGAGAAGGTGTTGGATATGGAGTTGTCTGGTGGCTTTTAAACCCACGACAGGTCAGCGTCGGTCATCGATGAGGAGCTTTCAGGCGAGCGAAAGAAAAGGAATTTTGCTTGTTATGAT